>JAASFN010000756.1:0-14220 GCA_023333795.1 Globisporangium rhizosaccharum | reverse complement strand
TTCCATGTCGACGTCGCCCATTTCGTCGCGGTCGCGCTTGCGGCCACGGCTCTCGTCGCCGGCGCGGCGCTTCGCAGCGACTGCTGCTGCGTGCTTCATGTGGCTCGTGTCCACACCGAGGTCTTCGAGCTGCTTCTTCGTGTCCAGGAGCGAGCGCTGTTTCGCGAGTGCCTTGCGTGGCAAGACTGAGCGGTTCTTGTTCTTGTTCATGCGGTGGTCAGCGACCATGATCGCCTTCTTCTTGCGAATGCGCGCGAGCTTGTCCTTCTGTTCGTCGTCGAGGTCGCTGACGTCGTCGTCGTCGTCGCCGCCGTCCATCGGTGCGTTCGCCATTGCTTCGTCCTCCTCCTTCTCGAGCGCGTCGAGGCGCTTGAGGATGTCGGGGTCAATGAAGTCGGCAATGTTCTTGCCGTTCCAGATCTCTGGGATCGCGTCGGTCGCCCACGAGTCGTCCTTGAGCATGCCCTTGTAGTGTTCCCGGAAGTCAAACGAGTACACGCCCGCACCGCCGTTTGCGTTCATCTTGTCCTTCTGGAGCACGCGCGGCGGTGGGACGTAGCCAGCTTCACGCGCTTCCAAGACACTGTCTGGGATCGTGACGTCGCGCTTGACACCGTCGCGCGCAACTGGCACAGCGACGCTCAAGCGGTTGAGCACGTCGGCGACCTTGTTGCCCTTGACTTTGGAGTTCACACGGTGCGCCAAGAGCTGGTCGCACGCGTAGTTCTTCACGTCCGAGACGTTCTCCTCCGAGTGGTTCGACATCGTGAACATCTTGGCCTTTGTCTCGGACACGGCGCTGTTGATCATCGCTTGGTGGTTCTCACTGAGCTCTTCGAACTTGGTCTGGTCGATCTTGTTGCACACGAGCACGAGCGGCTTGTTCGCAAAGAGCGGCCGGATGTTCTGGAACAGACTCAGCTGCTGCTCGATCGTGAAGCCACACTGCTCCGAGATGTCGAGGAAGAAGAGGATCGACGCTTGCAAGTGCGCGAGCGCAGTCACAGCTTGCATCTCGATCGTGTTGCGGTCCTCGAGCGCGTGGTCGAGGATACCAGGCGTATCAATTACTTGCCAGCGCAGGTACTTGTAGTCCAAGTGACCGACGTACAGCGCCTTCGTCGTGAATGCGTACGGCTGGACCTCGACGTCCGCGCGCGTGACCTTGTTCATGAAGCTCGACTTGCCGACGTTCGGGAAGCCCGTGACAAGGAGCGTGCGCGTGTTCGGGTCGATCGACGGCAGACGCGACAAGTGCTTGCGCACTTCCTCCAAGTACTCAAGCGATGCCTTTTGCTTCTTCAAGAGCGTGCACATGCGACCGAGCGCCGCGCGCTTGAGCTGCTTGCAGCGGTAGAGCGAGTCGCCGTACTTGATCATGCGCACGTAGTCCTTTGCAATGTTGTCAATCAACGCGCGCGCCGTGTTGACTTGACCGAGTGCGAGCTTGTAGTGGTCGCGGTCGTACAGGATGTTGATCAAGTCGGCGTAGAACGGGTGCAAGTCATCGAGACGCGGGAAGTCGTCGATGATCTGGCTGAGCTTCTCTTGGCATGTCTGCTGCGTGAACTTGACCTTGCGCATGTAGAACGCGCGGATGCGCGAGATCGCATACGTCGGGTGGATCACCGTCGGCGTCTTGCGCTGCGTGCGCGTGAGCACGATGTCGATGAAGTCCGACGCCGACGGTACGGTCTGAATCTTCTTGAAGTTGTACACGACCATGGCTGCTGCTGTTACGGTTGCGTGCGACTAGCGGTGAACGATGATGCGAAGCGCGCGCGTATGTGCGTGCAGTGCGTGCTGCTGGCGTGAGCTGCTTGCTTGCTTGGTTGAGCTCCTGCTGGAACGCACACAATGCCAATCAACCGAGCGCTGTGTGTCTGTCTTTTCAAGCTGCCAAGTGCCTGCCCACCACCACTTGCTTTGCTTTGGTTGGTTCTGAACGAAGACGACGCGAGTGGTACACCAAATGGTACAGTGTACCAAATATCGTACCGCTGCATGTGTGCACATCCGGTACCGACTAAGAACTATGTGGACTGTTTCTGTTTCTGTTGTGTGGCAAACACCAGGAAGACCTGACGCGTGGAGTCTCGAGTGCAGGCATGTGCTTGCTTGCTTCTTGTGCTCGTTGCTGTCATGCAAGCTGGACTGTGTTGCAGTGCTTCGATGCACTATTATCTTGACGATCATCTCGTCACTTGCCGCTGTCGTTTTCATCGTAGCGACACCAACAAACAGCCAGACTTCCAAGGCACACACCAAGTGTGGTTCGGTCGGACTGGCTTTGAGACTTGACCCTGACGCATTTCGCTCTGAATAGAAGGCTTTTTCCTGCCCAATATCATTTGCAAACACCGCATCTGGAAATCTTTCAGCCTAATAGTCAAAAACACCTCTGCTAGGTCGTACCGTAGACTCTCAGTCCAAGACACAAGGGGGAAACGACTGCAGCATCCAGTCCGAAACTTTCCCAGCACACACGCGCACGACACGACACATCGTGGCAGGCGCCGGACCAGCAGCACTCAGCGCGCGCGCTCTGTATCACACACCCGCCACACTCTTCAGTACACGCACCCGCACCACTTGCTCGCCACTCTCCCCCTGCTCGCACCGCGTCACAGTCTCCACAGCAAGCGATAGCACAACAAGGATGTGGACGGTCCTCTTCGGTGAGCACGACGCTGCCGCGGCTGCGAGCAAAGAGCCGCTCGAGCTCCTCGACGACGAGCAGGAGAACCAGCAGCCGTCGCCGCGCAATCGCCACGCACACGCAGCGTCGAATGGCAAGCTGCGCCTCTCGATTGCATCGACAGCCGCGTCGTCGCCACCACTGTCACCGACAAGCGCAGCGGATGCAGTGCGCTTTTCGTCCGAGTCGGCGTCGACGATCCGCGGGTCCGAGTCGTCGTTGCTTGCGCCGTCGCCGCCTGGATCATCGCATGGCGTGCGGCGTTCGTCCAGCTCTGCTACTGCGAGTGCTGTACCGCCATCATCGTCACGCCGCGGCTCGCGCAGTCAGATCCCAGACGACGACGAGCAGACGCCGATGGCGATGCTCCTGCGTCGCATGAACCAGCTCATGATGAAGGTCGGCGAGCACGAGTTTGAGAAGAAGACGCTCGTTGATGGGGTACGTCTGTGCGGACTTTCAGACTTGCGTACTATTGCGAACGTGTGCATCACTAAGTCCGCATTAATCAAAATGTCCGCATGGATATGAATGCATGTAGATGGAGAAAGACCGCGAGCGCTTAACGACGCAGATCCGAACACTTGAGCGCGAGATCGAAGACCTAAAGGACCAGAACGTCCAGCTCCAGTACAAACTCGAGTACACGACGGAGCCGATGCTCATGGAGCAGCTCCAGGACGTGACCGACATGCGCGACGCGCTCACGAACGTCAAAGTCCAGCTCGAGCGCGAGATTGGCGAGAAAGACGCGCTGCTCGCTGAGCGTCAAGCCGCTCTGGACGCTGCGCTAGAAGCGAAAGCGCGCGAACTGCAGCAGCTCGAGCACGAGCTCCACGAAGTCGAGTGTGAGCGCGACGAGCTCGAGCAGCGCGTCGCCGATGCAACAAAAGCCGCCGAGACTGACGCAAAGGCGCTGTACGAGAGCCAGCTCGACGCAAAAGACGCAGCGCTCGCTGAGCTCACGCACGAGGTCACAGCGCTCGAGACGGAGCTCGAAGCCAAGCAGCAGCAACTCGAAGCGCTTGAAGTCGAGCGCGCAGTCGCAGCGCAGCAGCACCACGACCAACTCGCGCAGGTCCGTGATGACCTCGACGCCACAGAGCATCGCCATGCCCAAGCGCTCGAGGTGCTTCAGACATCCGTTGATGACGCTATACAAGCGAAAGAGCAAGCGCTGAGTGAGCTCAGAGCCTCGCACAGTGCGCTCGTCGAGACGCTGGAGCAGCGCATCGCAGCGCTCGAGGCACAAGCGCGCGAGACTGAGGCAGCGCTGAGCGACCTCACGCACGAGAACGAGGACTACAAAGAGGACTGCGCGCTGCTCTGGAAAACGAACGAAGACCTGAAGCAGCAGCTCGCGCTCGCATCGGCTGAGACGATGCTCCGCGACGCAGAGATGCGCGAGACGGCGCTGTCAGGACAGTCGGCACTGCTCGAGAAAGTCCACGAGCTCGAGTGTCAGCTCCAGAGTTTGCACGAGCAGCTCCACGAGAAGACGCAGGAAGTCGCGTCGCTCCAAGCAGACGCAGCGCGAGCAGCAGCGAAGCGAACGACATCAGTCGACCAGTACGTTGGGATTGCTACGTTCTGGTGCTGGTCAGATAGACAGACTGATGGACTGACACATGAATGACGTTGTGTGGATGAGCAGACAGCCGTGGAAGAGCAGTGCGATCCGCGTGCTGACCGACCAAGTCGCCGCCGCGCAGCGCGAGCTCTCAGACGCAATGGACCTGAACTTGCACCTGAACAACCGCAACACGTGGCTCGAGGAGCAGCACAAAGTTCTCTCCGCTGCCAATGCGACTGCTGCTGTGACTGCTGCGAGCGCACTCGAAGCGACTGTCGCCGCACTGGAGCAGCAGCTCGCAGCGTCGCAGCAGGCGCAGCAGAGCGCTGAGGACCAGTACCACTCGCTCGTGACGCAGTTCCAGCAGCTCGAGGTTGCACACAGCAGCGCGCAGACGCAGCTCCACGAGCGCGCAGTTGCGTACGAGACGCTCGAGCACAAAGCCCAGCGTCTCGAGAGCGCTCGCTATGCGACCGCAAACGAGCTCGAGAGAGTGCAGCAGGAGCTCCAGACGCTCGAGAGCGAGTCGAGTGCGCGTGCGAGCGAGCTCGACCGTGTTCGTGCTGCAGAAGCAGACGCTGCGAAACGTATTGAGCAGCTCCGTCGCTCCGAGCACGCGCTCGAGACTGCAAACGCGTCGCTCGAAGCGCAAGTGCGCGACTCGCAGTCAACGAACGTGCTGTTTGCTGAGCGCGCGAGTGTCCAGCGCGAGCTCGAGCGCTCGGTCGCAGCGCTCGAAGCCGACAAGCGCGCACTCGAGACCGAGCTCGAAGCAACCAAGACGTCGTTGTCGGAAGCGTCGTACTACGCCGAGCAGTTCCACGCGACCGAGTCGGAGCTCGCAGCGCAGCGGTCAGCGTACGAGACGCTGCGTCTGGAGCTCCACAGTGTCGAGACGTCGCTGACGGACGCGACGAGCACGCACGCTGCGCTCCAGCAGCGCATCGCAGACCTCACGCGCGACGTCGAGCGCTTGACGTCGCAGCTCGCGAGCGCAAGTGACGCTGCGTCGACGCTCGCGCAGGTCCAAGCGCAGTACGCAGCGCTCAAGGTGGAGCTCCAGAACGTCCAAGAGAGCGCACAGGAGAGTGCGTACGAAGCCGAGACGAAGCTCGAAGAAGCGACGCTCGACCTCGACGCGCTCCGCAAGACGCTCGACGCCAAGACGCGCGAGTGTCTGGCGCTCCAGCAGACTGCAGCTGATGCTGCGCACGCGACGCAGCGCGCTGCGAATGCTGAGCGCGAGCTCGTTGACCTGAACACCCAGGTGCAGCACTTGCGCGCGTCCGAGCACAGCCTCACGACGCGTCTCACGCAAGCGACGCAAGCGAACGAGCAGCTCATGCGCGACCTCGTAGCTGTTCAGTCTGAGCGCCACGCTGTCGAACACGCAACACGTGCGCTCGAGACGCAGCTTCAGGACGCGATGCACCGCGCGCAGCAAGCAGAAGCTGCGCAGACTGAGCTCCAGCGCGAGCTCGACGATGTCGCTGCGGCGCGTGAGACTGACTGCGCAAAGCTCGCACATGCCGAGCAGCAGCTCGCAAACGCGAGCGCGGACGCTGCGAAACTCCACGCGCAGGTCGAGACGCTCACGAAGAAGACGATCGCACTCCGTTCCGAGCTCGAGAGCGTCCGTGAAGAGGCAGAGCTCAAGACCGAAGCGTCGCAGTCGCTCAGTGCGAACCTCAAAGCCACGCAAGCAGAGCTCACGCGCGTGGTCCAGACAAAGGACGCGGAAGTTGCGAATGCCCATGCGCAGCGCGAGCGCGAGGCTCAGCACCTCCACGCACACGTCGCATCGCTCCAAGACGAGCTCGCGCAAGTCCGAGCAGCGGAGAGCGCAAGTGCGAACGCTCACGCAGCACTTGCAGCCGAGCTCGAGCAGCACCAGCACGAGCTCGCGCGACTGCAGCACGCGCTCCAGCAAGCTGAAGCCGACGCTGGACGTGCGGAATCACTTGAAGGCGAGCGTGAGACGCTGCGAGCGCAGCTCGCACACGCAGAGCAGCACGCACGCAGCACGGACGCATCTTGTCGCGAGCTCGAGCGCGCGCTCGAGGCATCAAAGCAGTTTTGCGAAGACCTCTCAGCGCGCTGCGAAGAGCGCACGGCGCAGGTCCAGACGTACGCAAAGCAGATCCAGGACGAGTCGCAGCTCGAGGTCCAGCGCCTGAGTCACGTGAACGAGTCGCTCCAGCGCGAGCTCGAAAAGTTTGCGCAGCACCGGTTTCGCGAAGCGAGCGCAGAAGAGGAGCTCCACTTGCACATTGCCGAGCTCCAGGCCGAGAACAACGTCTTGGCAGCGCGTGCGCATCGCCTCACGCAGCAGCTCTCGCAGTTCACGGACGTCCCAGAAGAAGATCGCTTGGCGGCGAACCAGAGCCCAACGCCCGACTTGTGGGAGCTCCTGTCGTCGGGCATGGAGCAGCTCAAAGCCGACCTCGAGCTCGCGAGCAAGTACGCAGCGAGCATCGATGCAAATGGCTTGGAGGTCGTCGACAGTAGCGAGGAACCACTGGCGCTTGCGTCGTAGAGAGTGGTCGGAGTAGAGTGTGCGTCGTAGTGTGGGTAGATCGAGCGAGAGACAGAGACGTCCAACAGTGTTGGAGAATGGCAATGAATGGCTACAGCCCCAGGACAAGGACGACGTGCGAAGGTGCTTTTAGCTCGTCTACCGTCTGTGTACTGCTCGACTCGTGCCAGTCCAGCATCCTAGACATGCCCAGGATGCTAGGTGATGGTCACGGTAGTGCGCTTGGAACTGCGTGAGCACCTCTGACGCTGCGACGCTGTCAAATCGTCTGCGTATCGCACTAGGTTCGTAGCCTTCGGACCGGTGCGTGTGGAACCACTGCACGACATCAAAGTGCGACTCAGTGCCTGCGGAGTGTCGTGCGGGCACTGCAGCCTTCATGGCGGTGCTCGTGGAGCCACTTGTCAATGTCGACGACGCTCAGACGTAGCGGACAGCAGTAGCGCTCATGGAGCCACGTGACAATGTCTGTGTGTCCGCGCTCTCAGGTGCATTGCTGACGACTCGAAGACGTGCAGCCACGCGCTTCGCAAGACGCAGTTCGTTCTGCTCATAGGCTTGCTAGAGGCTCCAGAACCGCGGAAGCGCAACGTGGAGACAGCTGCTGATCGCATCGACAACGTGGGGTAACGTTGCAACTTGTGCTCTTAACGACAAGCTCTCTGCCCTGGCACTTGCATCGCTCGTTCCCGTGAGGATGACATTCGTAAGTGACGCCACGCTCGAGCTGGTGTCCTCGTGCATCGCTTCTAAGAGAACAAGCACCATGGACGCAGAGGTGCTCTATTGATGCTGGTCATCAAAAGCATCAGGATTTATTCGTGATTTTTATGAGTTTAACAAGAATCACGAATTGACTTGATTGATTTGGAGCAAACCTCTTTATGTAGCATAGAATGATGTGCAGTGTGTGGTAGTGTGTGGGTCACTGAGTGGATCACAAAGTGGGTCAAAATGCATGGCTACATTTAGCTTCAGCGCAAACGCAGCGTCTGAGCAGCTGCAGCGGAGCACTTGAGTTCTCTCCTACTTGCTCACTCACACACCCAGTCTAGCCTCACTCTAAGCTCGCAGCTCACGCACGCATCACGTGCACACGTCTTGCTCGTCTTCACATCAGCGAAAGAGTACGAGTACTTGCTTCCCGAGCGCTGTCAGCACTAACGACAATGGACGGACCAAAGAGCAAGCTGATTGAAGCCAAGCAGGTTCGTGCACTATGTACCTCTTACTTGGTTTGGCTCAGAAGAAGACTGCGCATCTCAGCGCTCGTCTTTGAGACAACTCGAGTGCTTGGTTGCTCGCTCGCACTGATCTCTGGCTCGTGCACCTGTCGCTGAATGTCCTGATGCCTCTAGCGACGCCAAGAAGCGTCCAAGGACGCGCTGCTGCTCCGGAACCGCCTCGCGCTGCTCGATGCTGAAGAGAAGAAGGCGCGCAAGAAGATCGAGCAGACGCGCAAGCGCACGGCCGAGCTGTTGCGTGTGCGCGAGAACAACGACCGGTCGCACGCTGAGCTGCGCGAGCTGGCACAGCTCGCTCAGAAAGAGCTCCAGGCGTCGATCAGTGTCAAGCGCGAGCTCGTCTTGAGCATCGACAGCATCCAGAAGAAGAAAGAGATGGGACAGCTGATCACAGAGGCGCGGCGCTCCGAGGCGCAGCAGCTCAAGGAGGAGAAGCAGAAGTGGAAAGAGTTCACGGAGCGCAAGAAGAAGGAGGAGCTCATGGACGCGATCCGGCGCAAAGACGAAGTCGCGACGCAGAAAGAGGTGCTCAAGACCAAGAAGCTGCTGCACAAGCAAGAGATCGAGAAGCTCACGAAAGAGCGCGCGACGGAGAAGATCCGCGCGGAAGAAGAGCTCATTCGCCAGCGCGAGCTCGAAGTCCAAGAGATGGAGCGCAAGGAGCTCGACCTCATCCAGCGCCTGCGCAACACGCAGCATCTCCAGAAGCAGGCGTTCGAAGAGCTCGAAGCAGCATTAACTGGTTCCGGTGCTGGACTCCACAGTCCTGGCAAAGAGCCACTCAGTCCGCAGCAGCAGCACTCGTACTGACTGCAGCAGGCACTTGAATGATAGCACAGCACAGTGGATCAATGCAAGACGAGCGAGATCCTTGGCGATCTCTCAGTTCGCACCACCAAGTCCCTACTTGCTTGCGTCTCTCTCTATCTGCTGGTCTCGCTTGCTGGTGTTGAGAGTAACCGCTTCTAACTACCGACCTCAGTCCTCCTCCTTGTCTTCACTGACCTCAGAGACTGCTTCAGATGCCGAGAGCAGCATCTGGACACGCGCGCGCAGATCAGCTCGCATCCTCATCTCACGTGTTCGCGTCGTCTCATCGAGCGCATCCTCTGGCATCGCGTCCGTCGACACAACTCTGTTTCCCATACGCACATCTGCGAGTTCGTCGCTTAGCAATCGCTCCAACGCTGTGCGACTCGAGCTCTTCCCACCATCACAGCCACGCGTCTCGGCGATAGCGACAGCGGCTTCGCACTGGAACAACAGACACGCGTACCAGAACGCACGGGCATCATCGACTTCGATAGCGAGCTCACCGATCCGAGGCGGCGCGTCTTGGTCGATGAACCCACTCGGAAAGACAAACATCACGAGACGGACGAGCTGCTGGTCTGCGAGCGCGGCTCCAGCGTCTTTCGTGCTGCTGCGATAGCGCGCTGTTGCTGCTTGCGATACCGACTCGAGCGCGTCGCGCACGCGCTCCAAGGCGCTGAGCAAGTAGCCGCAGACAAGATCGAGCAGCAGCTGGAGCACGACGTGACTGACTCGCAAGATCGTCGGCATCGCCATCAAGCGAGAATCGCCAGCGTGCGTTTGACCGGATGCAGCGTCGACCACATGCGCAAAGTAGCGCTTGTCCATGAGCAGCTCCTGCGCTGCGAGCACGTCGTCTTCCAGTGCGTCGCCAAACCAGAACCCGTGCGCTCGACACTGTGTCAAGAGCACAGTCCACAGACGCTGGCTCTGCGCTTGACGATGACTGGAGGTCGTCGCGGGCGTCAGCGCATCGCTGTAGCTGCGCTTGCAGTGCGTGATCAAGTACGTCACGAACGCTCGCGTGTCGTCTGGGACGTCTGCTGGTAGTACCAGCGCGTCACTCGCAGCCGTCGTAGCGCTGTCGTCGTCCTTGCTCTGCAGCGATAGCGCGCCAACGCCATGATGTGCGAGCTCATGGACGACATGGAGGAAGCACTGCGTCAAGCGCGTCGCAGTCGTTAGGACTGGCACTGACGACGATGACGCACGCAGCAGCAGTGACGATGACGATGACACGACTCTCCCAATGAACGCACTCGCACGCGCTGCAAGCGCAAAGTCGCTCGTTTGCACCGACAAGCGCACAATGTCGTGCACGACAGTGCTCGGAACAGACCAGGCGTCGTCGTCGTCGCTGTCATTGACTACTGCTGCGCTTGAGCGAGTGAGCGCTTCGAGCACGTCGAGTGCGGTCGCAAGCGCTTCACCAGTGCCAGCCTTGACGAGCGCACTGACTGCGCGCGCCGATGCGGACGCAGTTCCGACACGCAAGAGCATCTCCGCTGCTTCACTGTAGCGCTCGTGCGTGTTCAAGTACGCTGCGTATGCGAGCAACGTCGCTTGCAGCAGCGGATCGCGTGGTCCGAGTCGCGTCTGCACGAGCGCAAGCGCTTCCGCGTACGCGTGGCCGCGCGTGAACGCCTTGACAGCCGCGCGGGTCTTGCCAATGCTGAGGTAGTGCAGCGCTATGCAGCAGGTCAGTAGCAACATCGTCACAACAGAGTTAGCCAGTTGATACGCTCATCATTATCACGCCAAGCACAGACGGTCGTACCGGCACTCTGCTTGTCGCCTTGAGCCTCGAGCTGCTGCGCATAGACGTTCGTGAGCTCGCGCCAGACGTCGACGCCGGCCATTGGCGCAAGTGCGAGCCACGACGCAGTCAGCGCGCCTTCTTTCGCGACGACACGCAGAGCATCGGCGACGTTGCCCTGGAGCAGATACACTTGCGCAGTGTGCTCCCAGTCCTGCTCCTGCGCGTACGCCTGGGCTTCTGCCGTGAGCTGCGCTGCAAACGGCAACGGTGGCGCCGAAGCAGCAGCAGCACCACCACTAGTGGCGCTCTGTCTTGACGCAAGCAAGTCGCGGCAGCGACGCACTGCGTCGTCGACTGCGACTGGCGCGTCTGCGTGGAAGACTCGGGTCTTGACCTTGCGCTTCGTCTTGCTGCTGTTGTTGCCAGTAGCCGGCTTCTTCGCTGCACTGACACTGTCAGCGACACTGTTGACTGGCGTCTCCGGTCGGTGGCCACTCGCCACTGCACCAGCAGCAGTGCTCGCAGCTGGCGCTGACGCTTTCGTCAACCGCGTCAAAGGCGCTGCTGACTGTGCGCGGTAGTCCCAGACACGGATCGTCTGGTCGTCGCCGCCACTCACGAGTGTGAACGCGTCGATCCAGTCAACAGCGAGCGCGCGTCCTGCGTGGTGCTGGAAGCAGCTCACGCGCGTGCCGGTCGTTGTGTCCCAGACCTGGACAGTGCCGTCGATCGAGCTCGATGCAAGCATCGCGTCGCGCCACTGGAGACGCGTGATCGCACTCGAGTGGCCAGTGAGGACGCGCGAGCGCAGCGCGCTCGCTGGTGCATCGCCAACACGAGAAACAACGATCTTGCCGTCCTGGCTCGCACTTGCAAGCGCTGTGCTGTCTGCGCTCCACGCAAGACACACGACGCGCTGCTCGTGCTCGTGACAGAGCTGCAGTGACTCGCGATCTGCTGCTGCATCTGCAGAGCCACTTGCAAAGATCTCGACTGCGCCCGAGTCGCGACCGAGTGCGACGCGATCGCCACGGACCGTCCACGCAAACGCCGAGCTCGCGCGCTGCAGTAGCACGCGCGACGGCGCATCCGGCTTTGCTGGGTCCGACTCGAGGACTTGCGTCGCTTTCGCGTCTTGACTCCACAGTCGGGGCTCGAGCGACGGCGGCGACGGACTGCTCGCTTGCGCTTCCAGTGCGTCTTCGAGGCGCTGGCCACCCGCCTGTGCGCTCTCGAGCGCTTGCATCGCTTCGACAAACGCACTCGCACTGCTGCTGCTCTCAGTCGCTGGTGCCGCTTCTACTGCGGTCGCCGCCATAGGCGTGATGCGCCACTGCAGCGACTGCACAGCGCTTGAATGGCGCGTCTTGCACCGCACCGTCTTCTTTGACGCGACGTCGACGACACCGACGTGGCCGTCGTCGGTCCCAAACGCCAGCACTGTGCGCTCAAACGGACTCCACGCGACGCACGTGACTTTGCTCTGTAGCCCTCTCCACAGCAGCTCGACGTCGTACGCACTGCTACTGCTGCTGCGCTTTGACGACGACGACGTTGCGAAGCGCCAGAGCCGAATCGTTTGGTCGCCAACGCCAGCGGCAACGACGTCCATCTCAGCGTTGTACGCGACGCTGTAGACGTACCCGCCGAGGCCACTGAGCGTGTCGCGGCACACGAGCGACGACGCAGCCGCTGCACTCTCGCTCCAGATGCGGACGTCGCGATCGAGCGACATGGTGAGGAGCGACGGCAGCCGCGGGTGGTTTAGGACGGATGGCGAGCGCAAGACGGACGGCCCAAGCGCTACGATGTTGAACAGCAGGCGACTGTGGCCGTTCTTGATCACGATCGGCTTGCACGCCAGCGGCTTCGTAGCACTCGAGCTAGCGGCAGAGGCAGTGGGAGGCGATGCGACCCACTCCCACGCAAACAAGTTGCCATCGAACGAGCCAGACCAGAGCCGAAGCGTTTGCTGCTGCTTTGGCTTGGACTTGGACAAAGCACTGCTGCTGCTGTTGGCGTAGCTCCATGCAATCGGGAGCCACAGCCGCTTCGACTGACTGTACGACGACGCTTGCTTGGGCTTTGGCAGTGTGAGCTGCTGTTCGAGCCGCGGCGCGTCAGCTGCCAAGACGCGCCAGACTTTGATTGTCCGGTCGCGCGACGACGACGCAAGGAGCGCACTAGCGTCATCATCGTCAAGACTCGCATCTGCTGCTGCTGTCGCCACTGGTGCGCGCCACACGACGCACTGGACCTCTTGGTCGTGCCCTTCAAGACGGTGGCGCACTGCGCCTTGGAGCACGTCGACGATGCAGAGCACACCGCTGCGGTAGCCGACTGCGACGAGCGCTCGGTCATGTGGCGCCATTGCCATGGCAAACACACCGTCGCTTGCGACTGGTGTCATCAGCGCCACGCTCTCTCTAGTCACACACAAAGAGCAATCGACCCATTCGTCAGTTGATGGCGATCTGGAAGTGTACCCATTGACCACTTTGGACGTACTCGCTGCGCTGCCAGACACTGATGCGGCCTTGGCGGTCGCCAGCGACAATGAGCGCCGAGTCGATCGCAGTCACAGCCATGACTTCGACGCCACTGTGCTTGCGCTGCTGCTCCACGAACGTGCGCGTTGCGATGTCCCACACCTGCACACTCCCTTCTTCACCGCCGACCAGGAGCTCGAGCGCGCCACTCGAGCCATAGAGGAATTGCAGCGCAGTCACGCGCTGGTCCTTTCGACTGCGCGTGAGGTGCGCAACAAAGCGCAAGGTGCTGCTGTCGCTCGTAGCGGCTGCACAAGCATGTGCCTGCTCCTGCTTGGAGGCATGTGCGCTATTGCTGCTGCTGTCGTTGAGTGCGACCTACCGGCCCATGAGTGGTGCACAGCGTCAACAAGGACCGCTCTTGACTAAGAGAACGCTACGGTATCGAGCAAGCATGGCGCACCTGGTACACAAAGACGCCGTCTTTGGCGCCGAATGCAAAGAGCAAGCCAAGTGCATCACTGTAGCCCCAGTCGCAGACCTGTTCAGTCCATTCAAGCGAGCGAGCGTGTGTGAGAGAGAGTATGAGAGTGAGCGTGACATCAGAGCGCCACCCACTGAAGCGCGACTCGTGCACAAGCGTGAACGCGCCGCTTGCGTCACTGATTGAACAAGGACGTGCGCACCTTGGAGCAGTACCAGTTTGCAGATGCTGGGAGCACGCGCAAGTGGTCGTGCGTCTGCGTCACGCGTCCTCCATTGTCACTGCCACTACTGCTTGAGCTAGCTGCCTCCATGATCTCTTGATTGCGAGTGTGAGTGACACCCTCGCTTTCGTCTCTATCAGAAAACCCATTCATTCCAGTTTCTCAATATTTGACAAAACCCACTGTATAAACGTAAATTTCAGCTTATGGTCATCAAAGTGTCTCCTAGTGAGCGACAGCTTCCAAGACGTGGCAACGAAGACGCTTAGCCACGACGGACCTTGCACTTGGACGTCGCGCTCGGCGCTGGCGCTGGCGCAGTGCTCGGCTTCGTAGCAGGAGTCGTGCTCGTCTTCGATGCAGGAGCTGGCGCGACGTTTGGCTCGGTCGTCGCAGCTGGT
>JAASFN010000755.1:0-14222 GCA_023333795.1 Globisporangium rhizosaccharum | reverse complement strand
GATAAAGTCGTTTGCCCGAAGGTGGGGGAACTTGGTGAAGAACTGCTGCAGCGCAGCGTACAAGTCCCGCGCCTGCGAGAGGTCGTCCGAGACGTACGTCCCACTCGCGTTGTAGCTAAAGCCAACGCCAATGGGCGACTCGACGCAGATGAAGTTGGCGTTCTTGTTCCAGCTGTTGTCGTTCACGCGCAAGCGCTTGCCGTCCGGGCTCACGAGCAGCGGGCCGTTCTCGGAGAAGCAGCCAGCGAGCGAGCTTGCGCCAGGACCGCCGTTGAGCCACATCAGCACTGGGTCGCTCTCGGGCGTCGTGCTCTGCGACTCGGCAAAGAAGTAGAACGCTTCGCCGCCGTTCGTAAGCGGCAAGTAGCCCGAGAAAAGGCGCGATTTGTACGCCTTGGGCAAGCCCACGAGGTCTTTGATGAGGTCCGCGGCGCCAGGGAAGTCGGTCGTTTTGGCCGATGCGCTCGCTGCGATCGTCGCCGTCTCGACAACCGCAGCTGGCGCAGTCGGTGGGAGCACCGACGGCGCGCTGCTGCTGCTGCTGCCAGTGAAGAGCAAGTTGCCAGTCACGAGCAGAACTGCGGCGACGAGCCCGAGCTTGGCAAACTTCTTGGCGCTCGATACGAAGCGCGACTCGACGTCCGGCACGGCGTACGCGCCGTCGCGGGTCGTCAGCGGAATCGACTCGATCGCAACCATCCTCCGGGTTCCTTGTTCACTTGTTCACTTGCGCAGGCCGAGGCGGATTCGGATGTGCGGCGCTGCTCGCATGGCCATCAATGTGCGTACGAGGCACACGCGCACGCAGACGACCCCGTGCGAACCAGGCGCGCGCAGCCGCGCTGTTGTGCCATCAAGTGGGCTTCACTGGCGTTGCTGGTGTTGACGTTCACACACATCAAGCGCAGAGAGTGGGATCGCTGCATACAGTGTTCAAGTGATGAATATCAGAACCCAACTCGTTCGCTTGTCGACGAGGAACCGCAAGCGCAAGCAAGTGCAAACAAGCGAGCAAGTGCGATTGCTGTGCAACAACTGTCTTGTGTGTGTGTGTCTCGACTGCAAGCACTTCCTACTTGTTGCTGCAACGAATAGAATGAGAGATGCACGAAGCGCTTAGAGCGTCGCGCCTTGCGTTGGCGCAGCCCCAGGTGCACGGAGCTTCACTTGGTTCCCGAGCTTATCCATTGCTAGCAAGAGCAAGAAACACACAAGTTGTCGTCAGGATACAACAACGCAAGCCTAGCAAACAAGCAAGCAAGCAAGACATGGACGCACCGCTCTTCTTCTTCTGCGCAATCACGCCGAGGACAATGAACACGACGAGCATGACTGCGAGGAAGACGCCGACGCCGACAAACACGATCTTTGGCGCGTTCTTGTTGCTCGCGAGCGTGCTGCACGTGCTGATGTCCTTCACACTGCACGTCGCACCAGTGTAGCACGTCAAGCACGAGCACGCCTTCGTGCCGTTCACTGTCAAGCACTGGCCGTTCTCGCCGCAGTCGCTCGAGACGTTGCACGCATTGCCGCCACTTGCGACTTCGTACTTCCCGCACAGATCTTCTTCGGTCGTGCCGACCTTCTCGGTCACAGCGACGTCGCACTTCCCGCCGTTGTCGTCGCACACAATGCCTTCACGGCTCTTTGCGATCCACGTGTCCGTGTCGACGACCTTGAGCGACGCCGCTGTACAGCTATCGACGATCCAGCCGTCCGCTGTTGCGCGCGTGTTTGTCGCTTGCGTGGTCGTTGCGAGCGTTGGCGCCCATGAACACTTGGTGCTCGACGTCCAGCCGGCTGTCTCCGAGTACGGCTGGTACTTGGTGAACATCGCCTTGAGGTTCGTGTAGTCAGCCGATGGCACAGAACTCGGCTCTTTCAGCGGGTCCTGCGAACCGCCAGTAAACATCGGGAACTTGGCGTCCGGAGCGAGCTTGGCTTGCCCGTACGAGTACGCCAAGCCACCCGAGTAGACCTCCGAGAACATCTTCGTCTCGCTCGGTTTCTGGTAGTAGTACGGGATCATGCCCCAGTCACGCGCAACAGCAGCGTCCTCTTTGCAGCCGTACTCGCCAAACGCAACTGCGATCGGAATACCCTGTGCAAAGTTGATGAGGCGCTGGTACGCTTCGGCAAACGTCGACTTGGGGCACCAGCGGTACTCGTTGATGAGGTAGATGTCAATGCTCTTTTGCATCGCGCCGTCTTTCATCTTGTCGCCGCAGAGCAAGCCCTGGACCTTGAGCACGTGGTAGTCATCAGCATTGTCGATCTTCCCGGCGTAGCTACTGTCGGCCGCGGCGTACGCGAGTGGCAAGATCCGCATCTTCTTGCCGTTCACGCGCATCCAGTTCTTCAAGTCTGCGACGTACTGCTTCACACAGGCTGCAGCAGTGAGGTCGATCTGCATGATCTCGTTTGCGACGATGATCCCAAGTGTGTTGTCGTACGCCGCAAAGTTCTTGGCGATCTTCTTGCCGTACTCGAGCAAGAGCGCTGGGTAGCACGTCTCAGTCTGGTCAACAGTCTTTGCGCCGTTCTTGGACGTCGAGACTTTGCCGTCGGGTCCGAGCGCTTTTGTGATCGTCGAGAAGCGGTACTTGCCAAAGTACTCGTCGTTGTCGGGCGACGCTGACACGAGCACGTACACACCGAGTGCGGCCATGTCGGTCATGAAGTCTTTGTACGACTCGTCTGGGTTGATGTTGTAGACGCGGAGGGTGTTAAAGTCCAAGCCCTTGAGGTTCTCTGCGATGATCTTCTTCGAGTACTTGTTGTAGTACGTGTCGCTCACTGCGTACTCGTACGTCATCTGTGTCGTAAGGCGAGGCGAGGCGACGAGAAGTGTAGACAAACACAGATGGAGAGATGATAGGAGGCAGTGAGCGACGCAGTCTTACAGAGAGCAGATAGACAAGAGATACAAGGAGAGGAACTAACGTACGCCTTTGATGAAGAAGCGCTCGCCGGTTTTCGAGTTGAACATCTTGTTGCCGCGCACGAGCACGACGCCGTCGGCTGGCGCAGCGTCGCTCGACTGCGCGAGCAGCGCGCTCGCGAGCACAGCGGCCGCTGTGACCAGCGTTTTCGCCCATCGGATCGCCATCTTCTCTCTCTCTCTCTCTCGTTAGCTCTTGCGTCTAACGATGCGCTTCTGCCTCTTCACACACACGCAGGCACAAGAACACGAGCACGTCGGTCGTAGTCGCTGTTGTGATGGCGCTTCGCCTTCGCTGCTATTGTGTGTGTTGTGGGTGTCGCTGGCTTTTTTCGCGATGAATGATATCAAACTGCTTTGAATACAAGCCCGCGGGGTTTCATGTTCGAGTCTGTTGGACACAATAAGCAAGGGTTGTAGAGAAAAATCCATTTGCATGGGACAAGCGCAATGGGTTCACAAAATCAGTCTTGCTAGTGATAAAACCAAGGTGCATTCCCTTATTTTTGTCACTACCGCTTGACTCGACAACCATGAAGCGAATGTCGTGGTGATCGCATTGACCGGAGCTCCTTGCCCAGAGCACTTCTTGCAACACGTGCTGTGTATAAGGCAATCTGAGAGTGTATTGAGTATGTATAAGTGTAGTATGCGGCGGCAAGGCAGGAAGCGACGATGCTCTACGCGTGCGTGTGGCGCTTGCAAAAGCTCGCAATGCGCGCGTAGGCGTCTTCGAGCACTTCGTGCGGCGCCGAGAAAACGATGCGGAAGTAGTTTGTCATGCCAAAGCACTGACCTGGGAGCACAAAGACCGACTCTTCGTCGAGGAGCTTCTGCGTAAAGTCAAAGTCGTCCTTGATGCCCGTGAGGACGCTCGTGTCGACGCCGACCATGACGTACATTGCGCCTTGCGGCACAACGACCTTGAGTCCAGGGATCTTGCGCAGCGCCTCGGTCGTGAACTTGGAGTTCTTCTCAAGCGTGCTGAAGTAGTGCGTCTTGAACTCGGCAAGCGACTGCTCCTCGGCGCTGCCAGGCGCTGGTGTGAGCAAGTCTGGGATCGCGCTCTGCACGAGCGAGTTCGCCCCGAGGATGAGCTGCGAAAGCTTAAAGTACGCCGTCCGGACGTCCTTGAGCACGTCGTGGCGGTCGTTCACAAGGATCCAACCGATGCGCCAGCCAGGGATGAGGTAGTGCTTGGCGAGACCGCCGACGGCGATCACTGGCACAGTCTTTGTGAGCGCTGCGAGTGGGTAGAAGAAGTTCGCCCCAAACGTCATGTCGCCGTAGATCTCGTCCGAAATGATCGGGAGCTTGTTGAGCTCTGCGAGCGCAAGGATCTTCTCCAAGTGCGGCTGTGAAACACACGCACACGCGTGAGTGTCCGGGTCTTGTATCAGTAGCATGCAAATGAAAGTAGGTCGGTCTGTACCTTGGAGTAGACGCTGCCGCACGGGTTCGACGGGTTGTTCACGAGAATCGCCTTTGTGTTCTCGTCCACAAGCGACTGCATGTGCTCCAGGTCGACCTCCCAGTTGTTTGCCGGCTGCACAGACAGAGGCACATGGGCGGGAGTGAGTGGGTTAGTGAGTGGCGCCGTTGTTGATTCGTAGCAGAACGAATGAGCGATACCAATGACTTGGGCACGTACGTCCAAGTTGTAGAACTTGCACTCGATCTTGTGCGTCTCACAGATGACTTGGTAGAGCGGGAAGCCTGGCTTTGGGAGCAAGATGTTGTCACCTGTTTACAGACACAAGAGACCACGTCACGTGCGGGAGAGAGAGAGCTTAGTATCGTCGTTGTGTGAGTCTCTCCACTACGACTCATAGAGGTCGTACGCGACCACGTGCTCTTGAGAATGCTGGACATACCAGGGTTCAGCAGTCCCGTGAGCGCAATGTCGAGCGCGCCCGAGCCACCGCTTGCGATGATCACGTCCTGTTGTGAGTGTGAACATGATGCAGCCGTGAGCCTTCAGCACTTGGACAAGCACGTGATAGTGTACTCGGCAGTGAACACAGACGACTGAGGACGTACGTCTTTCGTGAGGGGCGCACTGGCGCTGCCGTACTTCTTCGCGATCGCTTCCCGCGCTTCTTCCGTACCAGCCGAGTGGATGTAGCCATTGTGCTTCATCGAGCTGTCAGACAACAACCAGTCGGGCGACACACGTCAGGACTTGCGTCATCATCGCACACACAGTCGATGCACTGCAGTGCACTGTACGCACCGGACGTTGCGCACAATCGACTCGACGAGCACATCTGGGCACTTAAAGTTGCCAAAAACCGTCGGGTCACCTGATGAGATAGTAAGAGCAGAGGAAGATAGAGGAGGTACACATACGCGTGTCAGCGCATTGTATGCCTTGTTGTCGAAGCAATCGACACACAAATGCACATGCACTAGCCACAAACGCACCGAGCGAGAGCGGGATGAGCGCCTTGTCGGTGTTCTCGGGCTTCTTGATGTTGTCCACGATCTTGCGGATCGGGTTGGCGCACAGCATCGAGAACTCGGACGGCGTGACGTCCCAGACCTTTTGCTGCTTGAGCGCGCGCGGCGAGGCGGTGCCAGTCGAAGGCGTGCTCGTGTGCGAGGTCATCGTTGTTGTCGTCGTGCGTACGAGGTGTTGTGCGCGTGGGCGTGGGTGAGTGTGTGCTGCAGCAAGAGCGACGGAGAATGCGGCGCCACTCGAGTTGCTCGAGTTGCTCGAGCGAGCGCTCGGGTCAGGACGTCATGGCCATTGCAAGCGTCGCATGTTGGTTGAACATCAGCGGAATGACGTTTCGAGGCCGGTTCACTTGCAATTTGTATAGTTGGTGCGGCTAGGGTTTTTGCTAATCGACGACCATTTTGGATGAGACGACCACACTAATCTATTCGAATTGTTTAATATGTTTTTCGTTTATGATTAGAATGCCGCAGATTATCTTGAAGAATATATATGTTTGCACACCGTACAGTCTTTGATTCAAGATCGAGCGAGCGTGAGTTCAAAACCAGATGATGGCGAAACAAGCCTAGCCTTGAAGCGACATCGCGAGCGCACACTCGCTGCACTCACTCGCTCACTCACTCGCTTGTTTGTACAGATACGACCTGGATCTCTTCGTGTGTGCTTCGCCCGAGCTTGCCTTGCCACACTGCACGCTTGCGCTAGAGCTTGAGCGACTCAACGGTCAAGAGTCCGCTGATGAAGTCGCACCATCGTGTTCGCAATGTCGATGCGGCTTCGCCGAGGTAGATCACATCCTCGCACGGAGCTTGAGCGGCTCGACAAGCTAGAGTCTACTTGAGATTGATCACTCAACTCTAGTGTGAGCCGATCCGAGACCGACGAAGTCGCGTGGCAGGAATCGTTGCCTCCGACATCCTGTTGCCGTCTTTCTCTTCGAATACCCCTTCGAGCTGTCTGGCTAGAGCGGGTTAGCATGATGCTGCACTTGGGTAGTTCGGACAACGAATGTGCATCCGTGAAGTGTCCAACAACAACAACATTGCCGAGGAGATTATTCAAGCACTCTGACATTCAAACGTCAGAGTGCATGAGAGTCGGTCTTGAGAGTCAGAGTTGACACTATTCCTGAAGTTGGCTATTCCTGCTGGCATCGGTCGGAGGCATGTGCATCGGAAGTCGTGCCAACTCGAAGAAGGGTGGACGAGAGCTGCCGCCGCGTGAGCTCACCACAAACGCACTCGAGCCACCGGGAAACATAACGTACTGGAGCGAGTCATCACGCATCCTACATGACGTCAGACCACGCCGTGTTCAAGCGACTGTCGCGCCAGCAGCTCATTGTACGGCGACGGAGTGTCGGCGTGCAAGTGCTGATCTTCACGACCAGTGTCGAGCCATTCCGTTGCCGGCGCTGCGGGCGTACGTTCAACGCGATGTGGAAAGCGCTGCTGTGCCACATCTGCGGTCTCTGGACGTGTCACTCGTGCTCGAGTGTGATCGAGTGCGAGCGCAACGTGTACGTCATCCGCTATGTGCGCGCATGTGTGCCGTGCATGAGTCTCGTGAACAAGTGGCCCGATCCGGACTTACTCGGCGCAGTCGTCGCGACGCCCTGGGTTGTGCAGTCCACCAAGTCCCAACTCGGAATCAACCTTGCCGAGACATTGCGTGCGACTCCGTACTGGCGCCGCGCTGTGCTCAAGGTGCTACGCCACTTTGGTCAGCCAGCTGTCGAGAATGAACACACGATGCTCGACGAGGTCGCGGAGCACGACTGGGTCAGCACGACGAACCACACACACGAAGGCTTGAATAGCGGCGATAGCAGCAGACATATTCTACTCCTAGCGAATGAAGGAACTGAGGCGTCAGCGGCAACAGTGAGCAATGGACGCGTCGCAAGTGTCTCCAAGCGACATCTGCTCACTCGTCGCTCTCATCACGAACGACGCGAGTTTGCGCATTTGCTCGTGCAGCAGTGCTTCGACGTCTCGGTCGAGGAGCTCCCGCTCGCTGAGTGCTTCTTTGCCGAGTCGAACGGCGCGCGCAGTTACCCGATTCTGTACGACGAAGACGCCGAGTGGCCAGCAGACGCACCAGAGATCTCGACTGAAGCGGAGCGCGTCAAGTACATTGAGTACTACGGACTCACGGAGTCCAATGTGACAAACACGCTCGAGCTCCAGCTGCTCTGTGACCTCGCAGCAAAGGAGCTCGACGCGCTCACAGCGTACATCTCGATCATCCGCAACGACACACACCAGACTATCGCGTGCCGTCCACAGAGCACCATTGGTACGTGCGGCGCGCTCACGAAGCGCTCACAGACCATGTGTGCGTTCGGACTCGTATCACGCGACCGGCCATTCCTCGTGCGTGACGCAGCGCTCGACTTTCGGTTCCGGAACGTCGAAGCTGTCGCAGGCGACGCGAGCATTCGGTTCTACATTGGCTTCCCGATCGTCTCGGACTCGGGCGTGCACGTCGCGACGCTCTGCGTCATTGACACATCACCGCGACGGCAGATCACAACGATGCAATACTCGATCCTCAAGACCGTCGCAGCGATCGTCTCGCGCATCTGGGAAGAGCAGCACGGCGCTGTCGTGTAGCTAGCTCCAGCGCATCACAATAGCGCCGCTTGCTCATCGAGTAGACGAATGAGGGAGTGACCAGAGAGCGCTCATAGTCGATGCCACGAGTCAACAAACACAGCGACGCTGATCTCGCTATTCAGAACGACCTACTTGTGTTCGACTCACAGACTTTCGCTGTCCACTCATGACTCGCTCCTCTCGTCACCACGTCGGACTCGACTTGACTACTGCACACTCAGACCAAACGTATCGAGCATCACACTAGCGCAGATCTTGCTCGCAAACGCGCTCTTCTTTGCCATGAACTGCGTACGGATGTGCTCGCCGCTGTCTGGGAACGCATTGAAGAGCGTCTCCATGAACTGCGCCAGCTGTTGCTCGGAACTCGCTGCATCTGGTGCAACTGTGGTCTCCACGTCATTCGTTTTGCACGCGACGTCGACCTCGCGCTCCCAGCAGTCCGTGAGCAGCGCGACAAGATCGTCGCTTGCACTCATAAGCAGTGCGCACCAGCTCATGGGGTACTCGGTCGCCAGTCGTTGCTGCACCGTTCGGAACGTGTCGTCACTGCCAGCGCCTGCGATCCAGAATAGCGCTTGCTCGCGATCGTTCTGGCTCAGCGCTGTGACGACAGACTGCACTGCGTGATCAACGTCGCTCTCTCTACACTCGTCAGTCGATCGCGGTGGCCGTGTCGTCTGGCTCGTGCCCGTGCTCTTCGGTTCGACTACTTGTGCGCAGCGCGAGGCGAGGTAGCGCGCACTCTCGCGCTTGAGCAGCTCTTGCAACAGCACGCGCGCGCAGTACGGCGCGACCGTCGCTGGGACTTGCGCGAGCTGCTTCTGGAGACCGTCGAACCAGTAGTTGATCGCAATCGTGAATGCATCGGTGTCGACTTGGTGCCACCAGCCTTCTGGGATTACGAGTGCGTCTGCAGACAGATAGACAGACAGTCAGACAGAGAAGGCATAGTGAGCAGCGTAGCTCGGGTTAGTCTGAGGATGCATCAGCACAGTGATAGAGCTAACACAAGCACTAGTAAGTCCAAGGATAGAGAGCTAGACGAGAGAAGCGCAGGCGCCATACCTCCAGCGTTGACGACAAACTGCTGCGCTCGTGCCTGTGCGAATCGCGGATACGCTGCTGCTGCACTTGGGTCGCTCACATCCACGCGACTGTGGTTTGCAGATGCAGAGTGCACTGGGTGTGCATACACATTACCACTTTCGCTTGGCGCATAGAGCGTCACCGTCTTGCGTCCATGCAGCACAACAAGCACGTTTGCGTACGCGTCGTAGTGGAGACTCGTGCGGCTTGCACGCACTGCGATCCACAGGTTCACTTGACTCAAGTCACTCGCACGGAATGGCAGTGTCTCGGGTCTGAATGGTCTCACACGACACGCACATGGTTAGGTTGCCTGTTGGCACTGATATGCAGCTTGCAGATACACAGCCAGGACGTACACAATGAAGTCGTCCATGATCCGAGGCAGCGCTGCGCTCGCACACGTCGCGTCCGGTCGGTAGACTGCAATCGGGCACTGGCAGAGGTAGAACTCCAAGTCGTCTACGTCTTTCAGCCAGTGCTCGGTGCCAGCGTATGAGGCGCAGTAGAAGTCGACAAAGTCGCCAAACTTGAGCGCAACACTCTGCCGTGCTAGCTCTTCGCCCGAGTAGCATCCACTGCTCGTTGCTGTCGCTTTGCACGCGACATCGACGACAGTCGCGCGGTGGTGCACAAACGACGCGAGTGCTTGTACACCACTCGGTGCAAAGCGCGCGAGGTGCTCGCAGTCGCGCACGCACTGCGCCGCAAAGCCAGCGAGCAGCTTGGGTTGCTGCTGCTTATCGTCATGGTGGTCCAGCATACTTGGAAAGTGATGCCCTTGCTTTTATCACGCTCCGTACAGTCTATTCTGTGAATATGCGACGTGTGCCGGATGACCTCTTGGTGTCTCACTGCTATGACTGGAGCTCATTGAGCTCGCTGGATAAACGCCCCACATGCACGTCTGCTACTCTCTCGGTCTCTCTGTTTCTATCTATCTACGTGTATCCATGCATCTCACGACCCAAACTCGCTCGCGAGACCGCTGCGACTGCTCATACTGTGGCTACTGCTCAGGCTCATGACATTGGTGCTGCCACTGCCGCTGCCACTGCCGCTCTCGTCGATCTTCGAGTGGCGCACGCAGTAACCGTGGCGCTGCGACCACTTCTGGCACCCGCTCTCGGCGCACCGCGAGCCACCGCCATGCGCGCGGCAGTGGCCTTTTGAGATCGCACCTTTCTCACACCCGGGGGTCTGGCACCGCACGCCACCGCCATGGGTCTTGCAGCACCCGCGCGACTGCACTGCACGCGAACAGCCTTCAACGCGGCAGTACTTGATCCCGCCGTGCGCACTGCACTTGTGCCCAAACTGCGCGACGCGTGCACATCCAGCGTGCGAGCACAGTCGTCGTCCGCCGTGCCCTGAGCACGCGTTGTTGAAGCGCGCAAACTTGGGGCAACCTGGGACTTCGCAATGGCGTCGACGGTACCGCTTCGCTTCGGCTTCGTCACCATCGTTGTCGTCGTCACTCGTGCGCTTGGGTTCGTTCTGTTGGTTCTGTACTGCGATGCTGTCGTGTTCACTGGTTTGGTTGGTCTGCTCCTGGGTACCAGCACTTGTCGAGGCGCTCATTGTGTCGCCACTGTGGACGCCATTCACTTGTGAATGATCTGCAGGTACAGTGGTGTGGATCACGCTGTTGCTGTCGTCGTGCTGGTTCGATGCGACAGCAGTGGCAGCTGTGTGAGTAGCCGTAGTTGATATGTGACTGAGTGGCTCGAACGGCACGCTCTCAAGCATCGCTGCAACGTCTACAGCTGTGATTGGCACCACAGATGATGGTTCTGCTGCTGCTGCGACTGTAGCTCCTGTAGCTCCTGTAGCTTGAGCAGCAGCAGACGCGTCATCGGTTGTTGTCGCTGGAGACGGATCGCTGTCGCCACTTGGCTTTTGGTTGTCTTTCGCAATGACAGCAGCCATGAGAAGCGTGTCGATCCACTCTCGCACGGGCTGGCCATCCGTGCCGAGTGGCACCTTGGCTCCAGATAATACAGCCGCAGCGACATTAGCTGCTGCTGTCGTAAGAGTCGTGACAGCAGTCGCAGTCGACGGCCCAGATGTAGTGGACGCTGCTGTACTCGTTGCTTCTGCTGTGCTTGTAGGAGCAGGCGCTGGTAGCGTCGATGGAGCAGCAGGCGCAGCGTCTGCAAGCGGCAGCAGCGGCGCTGGCGTCTCGCTCATGGAGCACACTTTCGAGCTCGATCGAGCTTTTTGAGCACTGCGACACTGGCGCAGTATTTGGCAATTTCCATTTTCCAGGCCACATGAAATTGAATATTAGTACATCGATCATTGTATTTTGACAAACTATCGTTTATAGCCATATGATCCTTCTCAATATCTATGAAATTACAAATATGAGCTCTTCTCGATCGACTGCTGCATCGAGCTCGACTGCATGTGCATATGCGAGCCAAGGCTCGATCTAGGATCGACACATGATCCTTCTCAACACCTGCGATCGATCCTAAAGGCAAGACTCGATATCAAACATGGACGCCTTGTGTGTGTTGTGCTTGAGACTCCTTGCTTGAGCTAGCTTGCCAACACAAGGCGTTCAACACGAAACCCTTTGATCGTTGCGAAGAGTCGCAAGAGTAGCTGGATCGACGATTCATCATCCATGCGCGTCACATTCGCAGGCGTGCTGTGTCCGAGCGAGTCGCATGTCGAGGACACCATCGAGAGTGCAGATGTCACGCAGCGCTGGCAATGCAACGTCTGCTACGCGTGGAACAAGTGTGTGAGCTCAATGCAGTCATCGGCGCCTCAACAGCAACTGTGTTGCGTGTGCACTCGCCCTCAGCAACCGCAGTGGCTGTACTTGAGCAAGCACGATCTCCAGGTACGCACACACACATGACACAACGACTTCGCAAGCACGCTTCTTGCACGCTTGCAGACATCTATTCACCTTGGTGAGCTGAGACCTCGACTGCTTTGGTCGCATGTCGTCACGTTCAGATCCGGCTAGGACCACTCCTGCAGATCCGGCAGCAAGATGATACCAAGGACTCATTTGATGTCGGTGTTGTCGTTGCAATCGACCATGTACACAAGCAAATCGAGCTTGTCGTAGTGTCAAGCTCGTCGGATCAGAGCCCTGAGACTCGTCTTCGCTTCCGAGAGCTCGTGCTGACGTACCCGCAGCAGTTTGAGACTCTCGGGCCGCTCGCACACGACACCGAGAGCGAGAGCAGTAACAACACCTCGAACGACAGAGTGAGCGACTGGCATGAACGTTTGAGCAAGTACGGCATCTGCGGCACGTGTCGACGCGTGTTTCACATCTCCCAGGGCGATCCGCAGTCTCGGATTGCAAACAACGAGATCGTTCATACGCTCCGAGCAAGACTTGGCACGCTACAGGCGCTCAAGCAGCAGCGCATTCGTGAACGCAAGTTTGCACTTGTGCTAGAAGCGACCGCAGAGATCCGCGCGCTCGAGCAGCAGATCCAGCACGCACGACGGCAGCTCGAGTTTCTCGAGCCGCTCTTCTGTCCATTCTGCGGCTGGGTCGAGCCAAGGCGTCGTTGTTTGAGCACCGCACCGTCACGGACGACAGCAGCAACGACAACGACAGAGTGAACGAGCGCACACCTACTACGTGACAAGAGCATTCAATCAAGTCTGCGCAAGTGCCTCGCTCTACGACCACCATCACCATCACTATCACCACCAACGACTAGCTCATCTGTCATCTGTCATCTGTCATCTCTCTCTCTCTCTCTCTCTCGCGACTGCTTAAATACACGCGGTTCGCTCGCTCACCTCTCTCGCTCTCGTCTCTCTCTTCTTCACTCTCTCATCTCTTGCGATCGTGCTCTTAGTCACTGGATCGAACAGCCAAACCAGTTCGAGTCCGCAGCGTCGGCTGCGAGCATCCCAGTCATCTCTGTATCAAGCTGCTTCATCACAACGGCGACGTGGCTCACAAAGTACGGGAGCCACATTCGGTCGTAGAGGAACCGCGCAGTGAACGGGAGCTCGTCTTTGTACGCCTGTGCAACGTCGTCGCCGCCCCAGATGCGGCAGCGCTCGACGATCCACGGGATCACGACGCGCTTTGGCTTGCTCGCACGGAATATCCGCGGCACGACGTAGCGCTGGAAGTTCGATGCTGAGAACGTGCGACCAAGGAGCGGACTCAAGACCTTCTCTTCTGCCGTCAAGATCGAGTGCACGAGTAGATTGAGCTTGCGAATGTCGCTCTGGAGCCCAAAGAGCTGGTCGTTCCACGACGCTGACGCTGACGCAGCTGAGAACACGATCTGGTCCTCTTGCGCAACGATCGCATCGAGCACGTCGTAGATGCGCGCGTAGCACTCGCGCACGTCGCGCGTCACGCGGCTCTCGAGCTGCAGCAGCGGCAAGAGCACTTTCGTCTTGACGTCGTGCTGGTTTTTGACAAATTCGACAAAATGGGTTTTAAACCACTGAAAGAACGCTGGGACGTTCCAGTCCGACCCGCGGTGCTGGATACGCTCGAGGAAGCGGTCGATCACAAACAGCGCGTGGCGCACGGGCTCGTGGATCCCGAGGAGAAAGCGCGCGTGCCAGCTCGTCTCGACCGTGTTGTTCGCTCCTGCGAGCACTGGCGAGAACACAATCGAGTCGCCGCGCTGGAGCGGACCCGAGATTGGGACACTCGCAACGTGTGCGAGGTCTTCCTCGGAGATGCCGTGGCGCAAGCGACGGCTCGAGTCGTGTGCACGCGTGCTGCTTGGAGGCGGAGTCTCCATGGAGTTGGAGAGGTAGTAGACAGCGTTTGTGCGCGCAGACGAGAGCGCGTCGTCGTCTTCGTCGGCTGCTTCCGAGATGTCTGCGAGGTTGCTCAAGTACCGCGGCGAGTGGCTCACTTCGACGCTCATGCTGTTCCGCGACGTCGCGTCCGTGCTCCATGCGGATGCACTCGAGGTCGTTGCGAATGAGAGTCCGTCATGTCCCCAGATGTTCGACAGCTCAAACGCACGCGGACTGCCGTAGCCCTGTTTGTAGTCGATCGTCGTGACGACGTATGCGACTTGGCTGATGTCAATGAACTTGACGACGCTTACGTGGTTCCGCTCCGCAGTCGTCGGCGGCGCGGTCCAGATATTTGTGT
>JAASFN010000754.1:0-14234 GCA_023333795.1 Globisporangium rhizosaccharum | reverse complement strand
CAAAAGGTGTAAACTGTACTGTGCTAAATGCCATATTTGATTGTCAAATTTTAAGTTGTTGGTAACTGATTTGATACGATTTCTTCTTTGTCACACACTGGCTGCGTTTGTAACCATTTGGTATTTTGCCATAGTTTTGTAGCCAGTTAGTAACACCCATTATGTTCAAGTGACCATTTGGAACACTCCCCTGGTCGACAACAAAGCACTCGATCATCGATCAATGGTAAATGGTTCAAATGGTTGTTGGGTTAATTGGGTTAAATTGTAACTCGTTACGAAAAATAGCTGAGGGCTAACCTCCGTTTAATGTTGGCCTAACCTCCGTTTTATCAAGGCTGGGAAATTTCGAATTGATATACGTGTTTCTACCAAATGTGTCGAACGCGAGGCGAGGTTTGAGCTCGATACAAACGAAGCAAGGATATTTCTATTGTTCAGCAGTGTTTCTACCACACATGTCGAACGCAAGGCGACTGTTGTGGTGGCCCTTTCTCCCATGGGTGTTTTTTACCCACCCAGAAAATGGCTCGGAAGAGCGTATTTTTGGGGGTTTAGATCCATGGTTGGTTGGTTTGCTGTAGCAAATAAGCTCGATCATCGATCATGGCGCCGACTGCTGCTCCTGCTGCACCTCCGACGCTGCCTGACAGCGTCGCGGCGGATGTCGAGGCGCGCATCCACACGTCGGTGCTTCGCACGGCCGAGATGTTCTCGCTCACGAAGCGCAACCCGAGCGCCGCGCTGGACTTTGCGCCGAGGTTCGTTCTGTGTGTGTCTCTTTGCTTCGTGGACAGACAGTTGACGGACAGACTGGAGGAAGAAGATCTGCACGAGCTCGCGTGGACGTGCAATAGCGCTGACGGACTCTCTCTCTCTCTCTCGTGTGTGTGTACGACATCTTGTGTGCATTTGCGTTGCCTTTGGCTGGTGCAGCAAGAAAGTGCGCGTGTGCACCAAGCTGAACGACCTGTACCTGCATCTGCCCGAGTCGCTGCTCAACGCAAAGCCGCTGCCGAGCACGGCGGCGCCAGCACTGAGCAGCAGCGCATCAGTTCCGCAGCCGCAGCCGCAGCTCCAGCTCGCTGCTGATGGCGCAGATGCATCAACGACGCGTGACGACATCGTGCTCGGTGGTCACGCAGTCCCTCCAGCTCCAGGTGCGCACTTGCAATCAGAGCACTTTTTGACTATCATGACATGCATGCGCTCGTTGACTCTAACTGGCGATGCGTACCATTGTCTAATGCCACAACTGCTACTAGGCGTGTCGATCGAAGCGAGTGACGCGGCGGACAAGTCGTTTGTGGCGCAAGTCGCACAGGAGGCAGAGGCGGAGCTCGCGCGCAAGAAACAGCAAGCGTACGTGACAGCTCTCACATTCTGTGACTGCTCCTGAGAGAGAGATGCTGTACCTTTCACTCACTCACTCACGTTGCCTTCTGCTTGTACTATCAACTGCTGCTACTGGTACTGCGGCGCTTCCCAACAGCCTCCTTGCGAATGGCAGCGGCAGTGCGCAGACGTCGGCGGTCGTCGAGTACAAGAAGCAGACCGAGACCGCTGCGCAGTTTGGCACGAGTGCGCTCATTCGGCGCCGCGCGACTGAAGTGCCAAAGCCCAAGTGGCACGCGCCGTGGAAGCTCAAGCGCGTGATCTCGGGCCACCTCGGCTGGGTGCGCGCAGTCGCAGTCGACCCCACGAACGACTGGTTCGTCACGGGCTCGGCCGACCGCACGATCAAGGTGCGCTGCATAGACTGATCGATAGACGCTCTTGCTCGCTCTCTCTCCGTCGACTCACCATACACGGGCATGTGTGTGCGTCTGCAGGTGTGGGACCTCGCGTCCGGGCAGCTCAAGCTCACGCTCACGGGCCACATCAACTCGATCCGCGGCCTCGAAGTGAGTCCGCGCCACCCGTACCTCTTCTCAGCCGCGGAGGACAAGAAAGTGCTCTGTACGTACTCGCGTGACTGTGTCGATGGGACTCTGTGTGTGTCTGGCGCCTTGTGTGGCTGATGACACGATGCCATGTGTGCCATAGGCTGGGACTTGGAGTACAACAAAGTGATCCGGAGCTACCACGGTCACCTCTCGGGTGTGTTCTCGCTCAAGATCCACCCGACGCTCGACGTGCTCGTGACTGGCGGTCGCGACGCAGTGGCGCGCGTACGTCTCCTCTCTCTCGCATACTCTATCATTACCACAAGAGTCCTGGAAGCGTCCACTGTCCTAACCCAACCTGCGCTTGTATGCACATGCTGCTGCTGCTGGTGGTCGTAGGTCTGGGATATGCGCACGAAGAACCAGATCCACGTGCTGACGGGTCACCAAGGCACGGTCTGGGCCATGGAGACGCAAGCGACGGACCCGCAGATCATCACGGGCTCGAGCGACAGCACGATCAAGGTACATGCTGTTGGCGTCGTATGCATGAGTGGACATGAGTGCTTCAGTGTGGAAGACTCACTCATGTCGGTTGGCTCCCAATGTACTACGACTGCTCTTGATGGCTTCAGCTCTGGGACTTGGCGGCTGGCAAAGTCATGACGACGCTCACGAACCACAAGAAAGCTGTGCGCGCGATCACCAAGTCGCCATTCGTACGTTCGATCGTCACGCTCTTGCTCTCGCTGTCTGTTGCTCTCTATTCCTTGTGCTCACAGCAAGCGTATGGCTGACTGACGGACTGGTTGCTACGACTGCAAACAGGACCACACGTTCCTCTCTGGCGCGGCGGATAACATCAAGAAGTGGGAGGCGAAAGAAGGGCGGTTCCTGCGCAACTTCTCCGGTCACAACGCGATCATCAACGCTTTGGCAGTGAACCAAGACGGCGTGCTCGTCTCGGGCGCCGACAATGGCTCGATGCGCTTCTGGGACTACGCGACGGGCCACTGCTTCCAAAGCGACGTGACGAAAGCGCAGCCGGGGTCGCTCGACAGCGAAGCTGGCATCTACGCCTCGACGTTCGACAAGACTGGACTGTACGTTGGCACTTGTGTGTGTGTGTGTGGATGAATGTTGAGAGGCGCTGGCGACTCACCACCTGTGGGCTCTATGTGATGCGATAGGCGCTTGATCACGTGCGAGGCAGACAAGACGATCAAGGTGTGGCAGGAAGACGCGTCGGCGTCCGAGGAGTCGCATCCAATCGACATGGCGCAGTGGACGAAGGACTTTACGGCACCGAAGCGCTACTAGCAGACCTGCCAATTGGCAATACGAGCAAGCAGCAAGCACTGCTAGTCATGACAGGACGACAGACATGCATGCACACATCCCCACATTCGATCAGTCAGCCCAGTCCACCACACTCGACTCTGCATCTGATGACATGTCTTCATTTTCGACACTGCAGTTCACTATGCGATCTGCAATAATAGCGTTTGATGATAGTGCGAAAAACAAGGAAGCCCTCTTGAATTTGAAAAGATCCGTCGCGCGCCAAGCGAAAAACCACACGCCAAGTCGAGATCGACCGCAGGACCAGAGCTACGAGCATCTGCAGGAGCTACGCACACGTCAGCATGTCGATGCAGCCCAAGAAGATGAAAGTGAGCGAGCTGCGCGCAGCACTCGAGTCACGCGGACTGAGCTCGAACGGACTCAAGTCGGAGCTCATCCAGCGCCTCGAGCTCGCGCTCGACGAGGAGGAGTTTGGCAGCGAGGCGCAGGAGCTCGAGGAGCTCGCGCCGCCAAAGGACGATGCAAAGGCAGCGCCAGCTGCAGCTACAACGAGCTCGAACTCGAGTCCAAAGAACCAGGTGTCGCCTGTAAAGAAGAAAGAGGCTGCGGAGTCGACGCCTGCTGTTGCGAAGAGCGAGTCTGCGCCAGCTTCGACAGCGAGCGCTGCTGCTGCAGCGCCAGCACCAGCAGCTGAGACGCCTGCTCCTGCGTCCGGCGCTGCGCAGCCGCTGACAGAGGAGGAGAAGCGGAAAGCGCGCGCTGCGAAGTTTGGCATCCCGCTCAAGCACGAAGACAAGCTGGTGCGTCTGTGTGTGTGAGAGAGAGACTGAGCTTGTGTCGCTGCAGTACTAGCCCAAGTACTGTGGTGCGTCTGGTGTCTGACGCTTTTGTGTACACGTATGTACACGAATGCGATGACAGGAGGAGCGCGCGAAGCGCTTCAAGATCGCTGCGAGCACGGGTACGTCCGCTCCCTTTGCTACAGAGCGAATCCCACACACACACGTGTGTGGCGTAACGCCATCACGCCATCTAACATTCGTGTGTGTGTGTGATTGTGCAGAGCTGACGGAGGAAGAGCGCGCGAAGAAGCTCAAGCGAGCAGAGCGCTTTGGGATCGAGACGCCCGAGACGGTAGGCGCCGTCATCATTGCTGCCATCTGCGCTGGTGCTTGCTCCACACCATAAGAGACTCGTCAGTCCGCACACTCACACGCATCACTTATGCTCTCTCGCTTGTGTCTTGCAGCTCGAGGTGAAGAAAGAGGCGCGCGCCGACCGCTTTGGTCTGAACGCCGAGAAGAAGCGCCGTCTGGAGCGCGCCAAGCGCTTTGGACTCGAGACAGCAGACGTGGTGCGTTGACTGACTGGCGACAAGATACTGGAAGAGGCGGGATGGTCCGCCCTTGGGACTCTCACAGTTGCTCCACTTGCTGACGGGTTCATATGTGGTTGTCTGTCTCTGTTGTTGTTGTCTGAACGTGCGTGGGCATTCAGTTGGAAGAGAAGCGAAAGAAGCGCATGGAGCGCTTTGGCGGCGGTGGTGCCACGAAGAAGTAGACGAGCAGCTTCACATGCGTACGCACGCGCATGTACGAAGAGGGAACGAGGAGATAGGGCGTTCCATCACACCTTGTGAATGCTAGCACCACATCAGTCAGTCGTCCGACTCTCTCAGTGTTTTTCTCCGTCCGACTCTCTCTTTCTCTCTCCGTTCTGCACGCACGCACACGGTCTCTTACATCGACTGTCATCGACTCTCAGACATGGAGGCACGTGCCAAAGCTCCACGTAGCAGTTCGCTCCATCTCATCGCTGATCATCGAGGCAGACCATAGAGAGCGCTATACAATCATGCGATCTTAACAAGTCAGTTGTGTCTGGATGTATTGTAGACTCTTTCACAGCTAGTATCCGGATATGTAAAGGCTAGTGGACAGCCGCAACATTTCAAATAAATAGCAAATCGAATCAACAACAAAAGAATGTGACGACAGTATACGCTATACATCACGTTTCCAGCAGAGCAAATACTCAATTCGTACGCAAGCATACATTTCACCAGACAAAAGCGCGATACGACATCGTAACGACATCGCGAAGCGTATCCGGGCGCTGACTCCGACACTTTTTCCCCCTCGATCGATCGTCGTTCGTTTCGCAGTTGCGGATTCTCGCTTTCACTTCAAGCCGCCGACGTCGCTCGATCTCGATCTCGACCTCGACCTCGACCTCGCCTGCTCGACGACAGCGACGACTTGAACGACGACAGCACCGCCACGCGCGCGCGAGAAGCCAACAAGCAACCTACACGACGCACGCTACGAGCGCATAGACCCACGTTCCGCTTGATATCTTCATCTCATTCTTCCCCCTTTCGCAAACGAAGAAGAACGAGCCACGATGTCGACGCCGTTGCCGATCTACAAGCAAGCGTCAAAGCTCGAGACCGATGCGGAGATCCTCCCTGTCGAGGTCGGCAACACGATCTGGGTGCCGGGGCAAGAGCAGGTCTGGGACAAAGCCACGGTCATGGCCATTGGCGGACTCAAAGTGACGGTGCGCACGCAAGCCGGCAAGGTGCAGCAAGTCGACCGCGGCCTCGCGCTGCCGCAGAACCCGCGCGTGACCGACGACATGACGGCGCTGTACTACATCCACGAAGCCGGCGTGCTGCACAACTTGGCCGAGCGCTCAAAGATGGACGGCGGCGACGGCAAGGGCCAGAAGCCGTACACGTTCATGGCGAACGTGCTCATTGCAGTGAATCCGCTGCAGGACCTGCCGAACCCGCGCGTGAGCGAGATCGTGAACAACTCGACGAGCGCGCCGCACCCGTACGCGATCGCCGAGATGGCGTACCAGCAGATGGTCTACAACTCGGGCACGGACCAGCCGACGAACCAGTCAGTCGTCATTAGTGGCGAGGTACGCACGATGGCGATCATGTCGATGGCTCTTGGTCATACTGCTATTTAGATCTGCTGCTCACACGCTCTGCCTCGATCTATCACTGTGGCTCTCTCCTATGTGTGTAGAGTGGCGCTGGCAAGACCGAGTCGTCGAAGATCGTGCTCAAGCACTTGACCACGCGTGGTCTGTACGGCAAGAAGGCGCGCGGCGAAGAGATCGAAGCGCTTGCGCGCGACCGCAAGCAGCACGGGACGTCGCTCGACCACCGCTTGATCGAGCAGAACCCGATCCTCGAAGCGTTTGGCAATGCAAAGACGCTGCGGAACCACAACTCGAGTCGCTTTGGCAAGTTCATGAAGCTCCAGTTCACGTCGAACGGCGAGTTCAAGCTCGCAGGTGCGTTCGTGGAGACGTACTTGCTCGAGAAGTCGCGTCTGGTGTACCAAGTCGACGGTGAGCGCAACTTCCACATCTTCTACCAGCTCCTCGCCGGTGCGTCTGCGGCTGCAAAGAGCGAGTTCAAGCTCACAAAGCCGCAGGACTTTGGGTACTTGAACCAGAGCAACTGCTACGTTGCCGAAGACACGGACGACCGCGCGTGCTTTGACGACGTCGTGCGCGGCTTGAGCTGCGTCGGCATGGACGACAAGCTCCAGCACGTGATCTTCTCGGTCATTGCAGGTCTCCTGCACATGGGCAACATTGACTTTGACGAAGAGGACACGCCCGAGGGCGAAGCCGCGGTGATCGACAAGCCGTCTGCGAAGACTGCGCTCACGATGGCTGCGAAGCTCCTCGGTGTCGGCGAAGACGCGCTTGCAAAGGTGATCACGGAGCGTGACATTGTGACGCGCGAAGCGACGTTCACAGTCCGCCGCAACGCGCAAAACGCGATCTACGCGCGTGACGCGATTGCAAAGGCGCTGTACGGCAAGCTCTTTGACTGGGTCATCGTGCAAGTGAACGCGTCGCTCGGTCAGGACCCTGCGCCGCTGCCGTACATCGGTGTGCTCGATATCTTTGGCTTTGAGTCGTTCCAACGCAACGACTACGAGCAGCTGCTGATCAACTACACGAACGAAGTGCTCCAGGCGACGTTCAACAACCAGGTCTTCATCGCGGAGATGGAGCTCTACAAGCGCGAAGGCATCACGGTCGGGAAGATCAAGTGGCCAGACAACCGCGAGTGCGTCGACTTGATTGCATCGAAGCCAGACGGTATCTTGAGCATCCTCGACGCCGAGGCGATGAACCCGAAGCCGAGCGACGAGAAGTTCCTCGCTGCGCTGCACCGCAAACACGCGAAGAACGCGTACTTCCCGCGTCCGCACCCGAAAGACATGCAGCACATGTTCATTGTGCGCCACTTTGCCGGTTCCGTGTCGTACACGATCGGCGCGTTCATGGACAAGAACAACGACACGATCCCGCAGGACATGGCGAGTCTCTTCCTCGGCTCGTCGAACCACTTGGCCGTCGCGTTCTTCCAGAGCGACGCTGCCGAAGACAAGCCGGGCAAGAAGAAAGTGCTCAAGAGCGTCGCATCAAAGTTCTCCAAGCAGATGCAAGAGCTCGTCGACACGCTCGACGCGACGCGATGCAACTTCATTCGGTGCATCAAGCCGAATGCGCTCATGCGCGTCGGGATGTTTGATCCGCGCTACGTCGTCGGGCAGCTGCGATGCCAGGGCATCATGCAGACTGCACAGGTGCTCAAGGTCGGTTTGCCGACGCGCGTGCCGTACAGCGAGCTCGTGACTGCGTACAAGAAGTTCATGCCGCCAGATGCGCAGCGGCTGTTTGCGAACCAGAGCGACCCGACGCTCATCACGGCGATTCTGTGGGCGTTCCAAGTCCCGATGGACGCCTACAAGCTCGGTATCACGAAGCTGTTCTTCAAAGCTGGGAAGATCGCTCTACTCGACTCGATCTTGAAGATCAACTGGGCCGTCGACGGTCCGCGCATCGTTGCGCGCATGAAGCTCTGGCTCGCGCGCCGTCGCTGGCGCGTCGCGCTTGCAAAGGTGATCACGCAGAACACGTTCAAGAAGCTCTTGCGCAAGATCCAGTTCCGCCGCGACTCGGTCGTGCGCATCCAGCAGTGGTGGCGCGGTCTCTCAATCCGCCGCGAGTTCAAGAAGCAGCGCACGGCGGCGCTCGTTGTCCAAGCGCTCTTCCGCGGCCACAAGGCGCGCAGTCTGTTCAAGTCGAAGAAGCAGGAGCTCATTGCAATTGCTGCCGCGCGTGCAGAAGAAGCGAAGCGCCAAGCAGAAGAAGCGAAGCGCCGCGAAGAAGCTGCGCGATTTGCCGCTGAGCAAGCACGTCGTGAGAGCATGGCGCGCGCTGCTGCGGACTCGGACCGCCGTCGCATGGAAGAGGAGGCGCGTCGCGCCGAAGAAGAGGCGATCAAGCTCGCGCAAGAAGCGGCTGCGGCAGTCCGCGAAGCCGAAGCTGCGGCCGCCGAAGCGTCAGCTGCTGTCGAGCACGAGCGTCAAGCCGAGCTGCGTGCGATCGCTGAAGCGCGCGAACTCGAGATGCGCATTGCACGCGAGCGCGAAGAGGCCGAGCGCCGCAAGGAGCAGGCACTGCTGCACGCTGCGAGCGTGAGCGCGAGTCTCCTCGGCGGCCTTGCGCAAGTGACAACAATGACTGGCGCCACTGGCCAAGTGCACGTGATCGACATCCCTGACGACATTTCGCAGGAGAACCGCGAGCAGCTCCAGCAGCTGAACGACCTCTTGCTCAGCGGTGCGATCGCGCAGACCGAGTACGACGAGCTCGTGCCGTTCTTGCTCGAGCCGCCGTCGGAGGAGCCGTCTGGCGCTGCGCTCACTGCCGAGCAAGAGGAATCGCTCAGCCGTCTGTACTCGACTGGCGTGTACGGCATCCAGATCCGCTGTCCTGCCTGTGGCGCAACGAACAACACGGCAAACGGGAACCACTGCGACGACTGCGGCTCACTGCTCACGACGAGCGACGACGCCGGCATTGCGGACCAGTACGGCTACCGCGCGCGGTCGATGTCGCGTCAGCAGAGCACGCTCACGGCGCCGCTCGGGTCGTTTGGCATGGAAGGTCACCGCATTATCATCCACGACGGGTTCTTCACGTGCCAGATGCACCGCACGCAGATCCTCCAGGACGACAACTACGCCGAGTACACGGTGTACGTCCTGCGCTGCGAGTGGCAGCCGCGCGACGCCGCGGAGCCGACGACGTGGCTCGTGTCGCACCGCTTCAGTGTCTTTGAGCGCTTGCACAAGGACTTGAAGCACAAGATCCCAGCGACCGTTGCGAACCTCCCGAACTTCCCGCGCAAGCACCGCCTCGGCGGCATGTTCAAGGGCAAGACTGGGAATTCGAGCGAGATCGTCGAAGAGCGCAAGCGCGGACTCGAGAACTACTTGAGCCAAGTGCTCGACATCTGCGCGCGCTTGCCCGAGACACTGAACGTCCCGGAGCTCGACCGGTTCCTGAACCTCTCGCGCCAAGTCGAGCAATACCGTCGCCAGCTCCTCGGCGCTGCGGCGACGCCAGCTGGCGATGCGAACACTGGCTACGGTGGTCAGCTCAACATCAACGCTGGCGGTGCAGAAGCGCTTGCTGCACGCGAGCTCGCGCGCTTGCCGACCGAGTTGCCGACGCCGTTTGACGAAGAGGAGCTCACGCACACGGAGCAGGCAGTTGGGATGCTCAATGGCGCGATCCGCAACTCGCGCGGCGACTTGCGCCGTGACCCGACGGTGCAGCACCACTTGAAAGTGTGCGTGCAGCTGCTGCCGCGGCTGCAGATCTCGGCGAACTTGGACAACCCGTTTGCGAACGTCGACTTGATCCCGCGCGCGATGCAGTGCCAAGAGGACCTTGAAGTCACCATGGGGCTCTACAACGACTCGCTCCTCGCCGTGACTGAGACGTACGCGCTCTCGGCGCAAGAGGGCACGAGCGGCCAAGCGCCACCGCCGTACGTCCCAGGGCAGCAGAACTCGTACCAGCGCAGCTACGGTGTGTAAGCGAGCGCAAGAGTGAGAAAGAGAGAGAACGAGAGAGAAGACGAGAGAGAAAGGAGACGCGACTCGTGCTGCCGTCGGTAGCAGTGCGAGTCGGCGTCTCGTGCGCGTCTGCGTGTTGTGCATTTGACTGCCTCGTGTCTATAGCCATCAGTGCTTCAGCCTCGTCTTGCGTCTTGGTGCTACTCCTACAAAGCCTAACAAGATCAACATGAGACACTGAAGTAATTGCTCGTGCGTCACTGAGATCACGCGACGCTCGTCACTGCACGAGCGCTGTCGTCGTCGTTGCTGTCGTAGATCTGCTGGAGCCACTTGACGCGGAGACTCGTCTTGAACGCGTCGAGCGACAACGCTTCGTCTTCGTCATTGACACGCTCGAGTGGCGTGAACGTGAGCACTCGAGTCTCGTTCGCGAGCATGAGGAACGCGCTGTCGCTCCAGAAGCCGCGCGCGAATGACGTCTCGACCTCGACAAACAGCGCAACGAACGCACTCGAGCGGATCGTCACGTCAAACGCCAATGGCGTCGAAAGCGACGTCGTGACGTCGACAATCGCAATCGATCCGCTCTCGAGCGCCAGTGACTTGAACGGCGCGAAGAACTGGTAGACGTCGCGACAGGACGATGCGGCTTCACGCGCACTCAGTGACGTCGTGCGGCACTGAATGGAGAGGAAGCACGTCGTCACTGTGCACGCCGTCTCGCTCGGACGCAACAAGTCGGCGACGCGGACGTCCCGGATCTGCTTGCTCTCCTACGCGTTCAGCAGCAGCACCAGTCATGTGTCAGCGCCACATGACACTCGAGTTCACAACAAGCGAGAGAGCTCCAGAGGACGCACCAGGTTTGCGAGCGCGACACTGTCAGTCGTGGTCGAGAGCAGCTGCCCAGACTTAGTGCTCCGGACTTCGTAGATCACGTCGACTGCGAGCGCGCGGTCCACGTCGCTCACACCAAACACTTCGACGCGGTCGCTGTCCTTTGGTACGTGCACCGAGAGCAAAAGCGGCGCGAACTCGCGCTTGACAACGTAGTGGAGACTCTTCCAGCGTCCCGAGAACTCGACGCTCGACCAGCTCGTGCCTTGCCAGATGTCGTTGAGCTGCCAGTAGAGAATGCCCATCGTCCGTCCCAAGTCCTCGTGCTTGCCGCGGCGCCACTTGCGAATCGCCGTCTGGTAGCACAGCCCTTGCTGGAGCTGCGTCAAGTACAAGTACGCGTCAATGCGCCGCGTGATGTCAATGCCAAAGCTCGTGTCGTCTTCGTCGCGCACTTGCCGCGCAAACGGCGTCGTGAGCCACGCTTCGTCACTGAATGGGAACGGCACGACGAAGCGACGCTCGAGCTGGTGCAGCATCTCGGCTGTGCCGTTCTCGTGGCGCTCGCGAAACTTGAGGAACGTCCAGAACGCCTGGAACGAGCTCACGTCCGCGGCACTTGCGACGTCCTGGAGCGACTGGAGCGACGGCGCGCTCTGGAAGCCAAACTCCGAGATGAACCGCGCGTTCGGGAACGTCTCGGCCTCCTGGCAGTCGCTCGCATAGTCGTAGAAGTGCACATCGCTGTTGCCATAGATGGCCATCATCACACATGTGTGAGCGCTCAGTGGCGTCAAGCGAGCACAGCTCACACAAAGAGAGCAAGGACGTACCCGAAGGCGACGCTGTTCACGAGTCCCCACCGCTTGACAAACGGGTCGACCGAGTAGAGTCCATTTGACGGCGACGTGTCGACGAACGGCCGCGTAGGGTCGAGCGCCGCGACGATCGGCGGGATCACGTCGACAAAGAGCTTCGAGTAGTCGGCGACTGCGATGTCGCGATTGAAGTCCCAGCCAGGGACAAAGTCGTTCACGGCAAACTGCTCCATCATGTTCTCGTTCTCGTTGTTCCCGCCCCACATCGCAATGCTCGTGTACTTGCGCAAGCGCTTGACTTGCACGCGCACTTCGTGGTGCACGAGCTCAAGGAACGCCGTGTCGCGTGGGTACCTGCGTCAATAGCCACAAGAGCACATGAGCCCGAGTCAGTCTCAACGCACTCACTCGCTCAGTACAGACAACAAGCTATGATCACAGAGCGTCACAGAGCAAGAGAGAGAGACGCACATGCCACAGGCAAACATGAGCTCTTGCCACACGAGAAGGCCAAGGCGATCGCACTCGGAGTAGAACAGGTCGGACTCGTAGCGTCCGCCGCCCCACACGCGGATCTACGCATCACACATCGCATTAGGATAGTCACTTGCAACAGTTCACGTCCATCTTCTCTTGCATAACAGCAGACGCGAGACGCTCGTACCATGTTCATGTTGGCTTCATACGCGCTGCGGATCAAGTTCCGGACTGTCGCTGGCACAACGCGCGTCGGGAACGAGTCTGTCGGGATCCAGTTCGCGCCTTTGATGAAGATCGGGACGTTGTTCACGCGAAAGTAGAACGTCTCGCCCGTGACATTGCCAGCGGTTGTCGGTTCTTGCACGAGTTCGACGTGGCGCACGCCGACTTTGTGCTCGAGCGACGTGCTGAAGTGCGCGTTTGCAGCTGTGACCGTCATGTCGTACAGATGCGGCTCACCGTACCCAGCGGGCCACCACAGCGTCGGGTTCTCGAGCGTGACACTGTCAAGTACCAGTCACAGCACTGTCAGCCTCTCATACAGCCACACTACAAGCCGAGAGCAACAACAACAACGCTCACGAGACGTACTGGAGCGCGATCTCGTCAGTGTCAGCGCTGCTGCCGACGTGTGCTGTCGTCCTCGCTCGCAGTGCGCCGTCGATCAAGAGACTGAACGTGACGTTGTCCTGGGACGCGCCTTTGCTGTCGATCACCACTTTCACAGTCACGTGCACGACCGAGATGTTCGCATGGGGGAACTGCTGCACGACTGCGAGGTCTTTCAGCTCTGGCGCGCTCGCACCAAGCTCAATGTACGCGCTGCCAGCCATGCCAGTCGTTGCGAACGCGGGTCCCCAGTCCCAGCCAAAGTCCGAGCCAGCTTTGCGGATGAACGACCGGCGCGTCGGCTCGGCCCACGTGTTGTAGTTCTGCGTCTCAGGCACAGGATACGGGTACCGCTCTGACTGCAGCACATCGCATAGCGTCTCATGTGAGCACTTGCCAACAAGATACATTGCTATAGAGTCCACTCTGTCGCACCTGCTCGCGCGCATACTCGAGTGGCGGTGTGAACACGACTTTGATCGCGTTGCGTCCGTGCTGGAGCTGCTTCTCGACATCAAACGCATACGGAACGAACGCATTGTGTGTCGCTGCGAGCAGTTGGTCGTTCACAAACACCTGTGCGACACCATCGAGCTGCTCAAACACGAGTTTGCTGTGAGCGAGCGCGTCGTGCTTGGTGATGTCAACGTGCGTCTCGTAGATCCACGTCTCGCGTGCAATCCACTGGTACTCGCGCTCGTTGAAGCGCAAGTACGGGTCTTCGATCACGCCAGCGTCAAGCAAGTGCGTGTGCGACGTCCCAGGCACGCGCACTTGGTCGATTCGCACCGAGCCATTGTGCGAGCGGAAGCTCCATGTTGCGAGCGGCACGCGCTGCGCAGCACTCGAGGCGCACGTCGCTGCGAATAGTCCAAGAAACGCCAGCGCCTTCTTCATCGTTGACGAGTAGCGCGTTCGCGTCGACTTGATGAGTGGGTGGCCGGCGCGAGGTCTTCTAGCTGCGGCGAAGTCGTCGAGGTCGTCGAGATGACCTGCTCGTTCAAGCACATCCGAGATGTGCATCATGAAAGGTCCACTATTTGAGACTTCAACTCTGTAATTCGTGTGGAAAACACAAAGTGGGGTGGTCACGCACATTCGATTTGTGATCAATACAAGTCTTGTTTTCACTAGACAAAAATATGTTGTTGTGGACTTGCATTGTTACTGATTGTAGGTAGAAACACATTCAAATATATGCATAAAACTATTAAGCAAATTAGTATTAAAAATATCATAGGTGCGACTGTTACAAAACTATGGCAAAATACCAAATGGTTACAAACGCAGCCAGTGTGTGACAAAGAAGAAATCGTATCAAATCAGTTACCAACAACTTAAAATTTGACAATCAAATATGGCATTTAGCACAGTACAGTTTACACCTTTTG
>JAASFN010000753.1:0-14261 GCA_023333795.1 Globisporangium rhizosaccharum | reverse complement strand
GACGTCGCGAGCTCAAACGACCCGGCTTCGAGCTCAAACATCTCGCGGAGCTTGCTCCGACGCTCTGCGAGCGGCTTGGTGAGGTACGACGCGCCGTCGAGGAAGAGCAAGTCGAACGCGTAGATGCACACGGGGACCTTGCGGTATGCACAATAAACTGGATCTTAGACCCTCCAGTTGGTTGCTCATCTCGGGTTGCCATCGCGAGGGAGGATCCCAGCGTCGAGGTAGCAACTTGGACGGAGTATCCGACGCTCGCCGATCAGGATCTCCATGCTGAAGTTGTTGCGTACGAGACTTCGTGCTCGGATCGGAAAGTCAAGGAGGAGCTCGATCGGTAGGCGGTGGTACTCGCTGTACTCGAGGCCATGGAGGTCAGTGCTCTCAGGGTCGTACAAGTCGATTTGCTGTTGTCGGCGCCGGAGGTTGTAGATGTAGTACGCGACGCCTTTCAGCACGAGGTACGCGGCCGTGACGACGATCGTGTACGCAATGACGCGAAAGAGCGGCACGTAGACGATCGCCAGGACGCTGTAGGGCGTGTCGTGACGAAAGTCGAGCGTGCCGTCAAAGACGTTGCCGATGAGGAAGTACCCCGGAAAGCTGCCGTAGTCAAACACGCGCTGGTGCTCGCCCTCCCACTTGCGGTCCGAGATCTTCATGATGTCGGCAAAGTGCCACTTGGCGACCCCGGCGCCGATCGCCATGATCTCGAGCGGACTCACGAACGTCCGAGACGCGACAAAGTACGCGAGCTCTTCGTTCAGTCTCGTGACGCCAGCCCAGCACAAGTCGCAGCACAGCATCACGAGCATGATGGCGCGGAAGCTCGTGATGCCAGCGCGGATCTTGGCGGACGCAACGAGGCTCCAGCTCCAGATCACAACGTTGGGCAACACAAAGAGCCACGAGAGGAGCTGACTCGCGACAATGAGCGCGACGAGCGACCAGTTGCTAAAGAGCGAGCAGTAGACGACGCCTTCGAGGACGTTGTCGCGCGGGTCCACGAGGAGCGCGTTCAGGCTCAGCGCGGCGATTTTGTTCACGTCTTGAAGCGACGACGCGCTCCGTGCACGCGAGACCTTTCGGACGTTTGCCTCTGCCGAGAGCATTGGTGGCGACACTGTGACGTTTGCTGGACCTCGAACTCCACTTGCCTGACGGCTAACCATGGTTCTCGACGCCAAGCGGCGACTGCTGCTCTGCTTCGCGACGATCTTCTTGTACTGCGGTCCGAGGACCCACTTGATCGCATCATAGCCGGCACGCACGTACATCAGGAGCACCAAGAGGTCCATGCCGAGCATGATCGAGTAGAGCGGGCCAAAGCAGCTGAAGTTCGTGTCGACGCGTCCTGCTGCGACCACGCTGCCGCTCGCAGACTCTTCGACTGCAAACGCGCAGCGACTATTCTGGCGAATGCCAAAGCTCATGCCGAGCACCTCGAACCGGTCGCTCGAGAGCCACATGCGCTGGCGGAGCATGTCGCGCACCTTTGGGTTCGAGAGCCCAATGAACTCGCTCCGGAAGCCATTTGGACTCGCGCAGCCGTAGATCGTCACGTTGAAAGACCCGAGCGTCTCGTTCGGCCAGATGAAGCCCTCGACGCAGACCATCTTGTGGAGCGGATAGCTCCGGCTCACCATGTCGAGGAAGACCTGGAGCTCTCGCTCCTCGTCACTGCCTGTCTCAGCCAGGTCGCTGATCGTCACTGCGATGTCGGGGAGCATGTACCGATTGAGAAAGTCAGTCGCAATGTGATCTTGGCAAATCGATGGCTGCTGCGACGGGAAGAGGAGCTTGCAGCACGTCCAGACGATCGAGTCGAGGCGAACTGTGCTTGCGACGATGAGGTGCGGTGTCGTCACGCGGTCTGCGCCTTGTCCGAGCGTACACTTCGAGCCAAGTGCGAGGACAACGAACCCACCGCCGCTATCGAACGCAGTCAAGTTGTCGCACGTCGACCGAAAGTGCGGCCAGGACGAGAGCGAGGTCTCGGACATGCTCTGCTCGAGGTCCACTGCGGCCATTGGCGCATCGCGCAGATCGCCAAATGTCGCGGTGTGGAACGAGTTCGAGTCCGAGGAGCTGAAGTTCCGCGCTTTGAAGTCCACGTCGAGGATCAGGAGCACGACGAGTACTGAGAGGATCGTCAAGTAGTAGAGCAGCGGCAAGTGGAGCTTCGCAGGCACGCGCGTCATGGTCTTCACGCGTCGCGACCGCGGGTCGTCAGGAGCAGCAGCAGCAGCGTCGGAGCTCAGGTGCGTGGACGACGCAGCGGACAAGAGCGTCGTCGGCACAGTCACATCAACCTCGCTCGGTGGAGCCATCCAGGCGCTCGAACTCGAACTCAAATGAGCAGGAGCAGCAGACCACCCGCCATCCGCTGAAGTAGTGGCTATTGTCAGCTCCAGATCGAGGCAACTGCTCGATTCTCGCGCCACCAGGCTGTTGTATCGCGTCTCGTTGATGTCAAGTCGGCCTGATGCGAATTGCTGTCAGCTATTTCCAACCATTGTGCATGAGCGCGAGATTGTGTATGAGCGCGAGACTCTGATGAGCGAGCAAGTCTTGTGGACAAGCGACTGGCTGAAGTGTTGCGTGGCGTACTGACTCCTGACGCTGTCTTGCACGTTTATCGTTTGTATCTCTGTGTGTACGTGTGTCAGCGATGTGAGACCGACTCACAGCAGCTACACACATGACTCTGTCTGGCATTGCCTTACTCGTCTCGACGCACACACTCCAACGCTAATCTACACACACACACACCACGCTCTAACTCTCTCTCACTCTCAGTACGATCGCTATGCACTTCCATTACTTGGATGCGTCTCGAGTGCCCTTGCATACGTTTGCGCTACGCAAACCGCTGTCGCTTGGTCGTTTGGACCGACAGGGGCGACGTTGGTCGTTGGTGCCGCTGGAGACTCGGGTCGTCGCTCACGACGCGGCGTAAAGACACTGGACCTCCAAAGACGCGCAGTGTACTATTTGTACTGCTGTTGTTGCTTGTCTGAAGTGGCAACATCACTGGAACGGATGTCTTTGTGTAGTTGTGCTGCTGCTGCGATTGCGACTGGGTCGTGGAAAGGAAGAGCGGTGTGAGCGACTTGACGTGGTGCATTGCCCATGCGCACTCGGACCGGAGTGTTGAGCAGATCGAGCACTCGATTGGAAAGTTGCGCGCGCGGCAGATGCGAAAGTGGCGGAGCAGGTGCTTGGCTTGCGCGCACGATGTGTGGCACGCGCCGTCTGCGAGGAAGCACTCTTGGCAGTGGTCGAGCACGCCGCGCGCGATGCTGCAGTTGGGCACTTTGCAACCTGCGTCGCCACGACAGCACTCGCGTGCGTGGAGAAGCAATGCGAGTCTCGCTGCGAGGTCCTTGGTGTGGCGCACATTCTGTGCTTCCTTCATGAAGCGGCTCTGGATCGAAGGGAGGCGAGGCAGCGCGTTGGCCTGGACCGCACCGTCAGCTGAAGTCGCTACCAAGTTGGAGCGCAGTGTGCGCTCTGCAGGTCGCGGTAGTGTGTTGCAGCGTCGGTGCGGCGACTCAGATGTCGACAAGGCCACACATCGCGCGAGACTGTCGAGCGTTGGTCGGTGGATATTCATGGCCGAGAGCTCGCGCGGCAGCTTGTGTGTGATAAAGCGCTCTCGAGCCGCAGGCGAACGCGTCGTGTCTGCAATCGCCATTGCTTAGTGTCGACGAATGTGTGAGTGTGTGGGTCGTTGTGGTGGTGCAGCAAGTAGGCAAGTGGCTCGTTCGCGGCAGAATCGGAAATGACTGACCAGCGATACCGACGACAGGATCCTTGAGCCGCGACAGTCGACGCGACTGTAGCAGGCGGACGGACAGCAAGTGTGACTGGATAGCTGAGTGAGTGGCCAGGCGTGGTGCTCGTATAGAGATCATCGTCGCAGATCACACTCGCACTCGCACGCGCTCTCTTTTGCTTGCTCGCTCGCTCTCTCTCTCTCTCGATCGACTCGCCTCTGCCGAGTACTGGACTCCCCAGCTGGCAAGTGAGTGCTGACCCTTCAACTGCGACCGACGTGGCGGCGCGCTGGTGTGTGTTGACGGCAGTCATCGCACTTTTACATCACACTGTCCGGCTGCTGCGGCAGACAGAGGGCTCGGCGAATGACCAGGAGCTCGGTCGCGTCCGTTCGGCGACGATAAGCAAGCGACTCGAACAGCTGGCGTCGCGCCTTTGTGTTGATCTCAAGCTTGCTTGTCAACTGCCTCAGCGGACAGACGTCCAGCTGGTCGACTGGTCATGTCCAGCCGAAGCCATGTCACGCCGCCACGTGCGCGAGGTCGTTGATCGCGAGACGCAAGAATGACCACGTGCACGAGCAACCAGCCGATACAAATCACAGGTCTCAGCTGCAAGGTCTGCGCTACGCAAGTGCACACGCACACGCCACTGTACATTGCGTCTCCAGTGCAGTTGGCACCGTAATCGCGCGATGCGTAGCGGCGAGTGGCCCAGTGTCGTCCAGGAGAGGCGAGCTCCGATGCTTGTGGCTCGAATGTAAGCAACACGTGTATGTGTGGACTCTGGGACCACTTTGGAGCCATGTGTGATGGTAGAAGTCTGGATTGCACACACACGCCGTCGTTATGTAGCGCTCGCTCTCTCAAGATCGAGTGTCGGACCGTGTTTGATCTGCAGCAAGAGGCGTCGCTTTGCTCAGCGTGTCTTTGGCGATCTCGTAGAGTAGCGAGAGTAGCGACAAGCGTCTTTGAGCGACATCTTCAGTCCGACTCGATTCGCTGACTCTCGCACAATTAAAAAATGAATCGTGCGCGGACAATCGAAACGACATGCTCTCGTAGCAGCACACGCACGTCAGTCAGTACATGCATGTGCGCGCGCTCGTTGTCGTACTTCGAAGTAACGAGTCATACGTAGCAGCGTCGGCATGCGCACCACCATCACATGCTCCAAGTCTGGTGCGTGAGCCAGCTCTTCGACCGTCAAGTCCCACAACGCGCACATGGCACGCCGACTATCACATGAGGTACAAGGCTCAGCATTCGCACATGCTACTGCGTACTCAATAGGATCGCTAGAGCGCTCACACAACTCGCTTCTCGCTTCTCATATGTGCAGCTACCGTCTGTGTATCGAGGCAGAACGCCCAGCGAGCAGCGCCATCTACTCGTAGAGCTCGAGCTCGACGACTCGGTCGTGCTCGCGCCAGCACGCTACGAGCATTCGCCACAGCGACAGTCGCCGGTCGTACACGAGCGCAGGTCGCATCGGCGAGTCTCTACAGCCGACGCGATCGAGTACGCTGGTGAGCATTCGTTTGTGCGCCATCATCAGAGTGAGGTTGCTACGTTCCAGACCGAGCGCGACCGACTCGTCGACGCACGAGCTCGTCCGCATTCGGCCAAGACGCGCAGCGCGTTCGCGAGTGGCAATGGACTGAAGCACGCGCAGTCGCAGCGGTCACTTCATCCGGACGCTGTTCAAACCACTACGTACGCTCTCGCGCAGCACAACGCGCACAAGAAGCTGCTGAGTCCGTACAAACTCAAGCAAAAGGTCCTCAGCAGCCGCCACGGACTCGACCAGACGACCGACTACGGACATCGACCAGTGAGAACCGAGTCGCCGCTGACGCTCATCGCTCGGTCGCTCCATGAGAACGCACAGGCGCGCAATGAGCTCGTCGCGCAGCTACAACACGAAGTCGCGTGCCATCGCAACGGCAGCAGCAGTGCCAGTCGCTCAACACTCGTGCGGTCGCTGCACCAGGACACTCGCCGTGCGTCGCTCGAGCTCTCGCCACGTATCGTCAAGATGCTCAACCGTCTCCGGGGTCTCTCGCTCGCTCTCATTGAGATGCACGCGTACGTGCAGCACGAGCGCCTCACCCGCACCGAGTCGCCTGAGCGAGTTGCACACGTTGAGCGCGAGCTCCACGCGTACTTGCTCCAGATGAGCGCATCCGACGTCGACTGGCTCGCTGGCTTCGCGCCGCTCACGCGGCTCGTCGACAGCGCAAACGTGAGTCTCGTGCGCAATCCGCTCGTCGACGGGCTCTCACTCGACTCGTCCGAGCTCCTGCTCTGCGCGTGCCAGCACGTGTCGTCCGCAGCGTCGTCATCGACTGTCGACATCCCATCGTCGTCGTCATCGTCGCTCTTCCAGCTCTTGCTCCACAAACTCGAGGCGTTTGCTCTACACATGCAAACGCGCGTCCCGACGTGGCAAGTGCTCCCGCCAGACCGCGTCGCAAAGGCGCTGCTGCAGCTCGCAGACCTCGAGACGCGAGCGAACGCCACGCGCTTGCTCCCGAGCTACTTGCGCGCGTCACCAGCGCCAACAGCAAGTGCTCCGTCTTATTGCTATGGACGGTCAACAGAGTTGCAAGTGCGCCATGAGACGAACGCAAGGCGATCGAGTCATACAGTGAGCGACGCACTCGATAGTGACGACGCCATTGGCAGTGGCGATGAGAGCGACGGCGTCATGCTTCGTGGACGTCCTCGACCGAGTTTTGTGGCGTGGGACACAGACTTTGATGAACCGCTTCCACACGTACGACGGCATTCGGATGCGGTGCAAGGAGCTCAGGAAAAAGCAGACTCTCGGCTTGAGCGACCACCAGTGACGTCAGCGCTTCCGAGTCAGAGTCCTGCTCCGGCACTGGCGGAGTCGAAGTCACAGAGTGCAGTGCGGTCCGGAGGGAAGAAGCGGAAAGGCACGAGCACGCCGAGCACTCCTGCCTCTGCTGCTGTCTTGGCAAGAGACCTCCAAGCGAACTCTCTGGCGGTTAAGCCCTTGAGCGCGAAGCGAGAGGTATTGTTGCCGCAAGTGAGCGAAGTGAAAGAGACCACCACGTCACACGACAAGCACGATGCAAAGGGGTCATCAGACGACGCCTCTGAGTGTCGTGAAGCCGCTCAAATTGACGCGAGCGAGCTGTCAGCACCTAGTGCGGTCGCGTTGAAGTCCATGAACCAGGACAGTGTCACGCAAGACGCAGCGTCAGCACTGGCAACGCACTCGAGTGAACGAACAGACACGACTGCACGGAGATCAGCTGATCGCGAGTCAGAGCGACTCGCGGAGCCAACTGTGTCGAGCACAAGCGATCCATCCGCTATCCATGAGCGAGCGACTCACACAGTCGAAAGCGTAAGTGCTGAGCATCGAGTGACTGACCAGACAAGTGCCTTGGATCAAGTGAACACCGCCGTTCTCGCATCCGGCCGAGTGGATGATCCGCTACAGCTCAGTCTGGAGCATTCAAGTGCAGTAGGCGACGCCGAAGCGCAAAAGGAGCCTGAAGCGAGCGACTTTGAGTACTCGTCCGAGCACACGCGGTCGCTGATCGCGTCTGCTCTCGACCTCTTGCCGTCGTTTGAGTCAATTGCGTCGAGTCCGTTGCTCACACAGAGCATTGAGCCAGATGTGCTGAGCGCTGTGAGCGTTCAAGACTGCGCAGAGTACGACACCTGCGTGTCCTCGTCGTCTCTCAGTGTCGCTGACTTGGACATGGACGACGACGTATCGAGTGAGTCAATCGCCGCATCGCAACAGACTCACGACGCTTTCATGGCGCCTGAACGCCCGCATTCGCCTGAGCCAGCGCTCGATACGATCTACGCGCTCTGTCGAGACGTCCAAGTTGCGGCATTCGACATGAGCCACTACCTCGATCGTCTCGAGATCCCAGCGTCACGTCCGTCCATCGAACTCCCGCGTACACGCACTACACCACGTCTTATCACTGCGCCAGAGCCGCCTCGGTACCTCGAGCGCGAGCTCAAGACACTGCGTCGGTACTTTCGCCCATGGCGCGCCTTCACTGCACATCAGCGCCATGCTCGAGTCGCAGTCCGGCGGCGCGCGGCAGCTCGTCAGGTCGCTCAGTTCGTCTACACGTCCTACCGCGCGCAGCAAGCCGCTCAACTAGCACACGAACATGCGCGCCAGCGAGCAGCAGTACAGCGGATCCAAGACGCTTGGAGCACTCACAAACGCCGCTGCAGAGTCCTGGAGCAAACGGCTGCGTTCCGCACGGCGCACATGGCGTTCAAGCGCTTTGCGCTCTATGTGCGCCTGTGCAAGCGCGCGCGGCACCGAGCGGCTGCGAAAGAGCAGATCCACCGATACTGGCGACACTCTCGAGACGCGCGACGTGCCCGTGATGCCATTTTGCAGCAGCAGGCGCAAGACGAAGCGCGCAGGGCACGCGCAGCCTCGCATCTCCAGCGCTTTGTGCGCGAGAGCTTGCTCCGGACGCGCCTAGCGCGCGTGGAAGCGGCGCACGAGCGGCTCCAGCGCAAAGCGCAGCTCACATCGCTCAAAGCACGACGAGAGGACGCACAGCGGCAGCGCGTCGAGACGCGACGGCAGCGCAGCGCTGACTATTGCGCGAAGCTCGCGCTTACAGATCTCACGCTCAAGTGGCAGAGCGCAGAAGCTGAGCGCGCGGCGCTCTTGCGGCACCACGAGCGCACGCTCCAGCAGTGGGAGCGACAGGATGCGCACCAGCGCCAGCAGCTCGCGCGGCTCAAGATCGCCGCGTTTGTCGACGCGCGTCGCCTTCGCCACAAAGTCACGAGTGTCGAGCGCGAGCGCGCGCGCACTGAGGTGCAGTACCGATGTGTCGTGCGCGAGAAGGAGCTGCTCGACCATGACGCAGCGAAAGGACACGCGCACGACAAGCTCGCGCTCCGGCTCGTGCACAAGAAGCTCCGGACGCTCGAGCGCGAGACCGTGCGGCTAGAGGAGACGCAGCAGCAGCTCATCGCAGCGCACACGACGCAGCTGGAGCACTTGCGCGAGACGCTCGCGCGCACACGCATCCACGCGTTTGTCGCAGCGCGACTGCTTGCGCGCAGTGCTGCTCGACAGCGGTGCATGTTACTGCAAGCGCAGACTGATGTTGAGAACGAGAAGGCGGAGCTCGCGTGCATGGCGCGCGAGGACCTGAACGAGCAAGCGCAAGTCGCTCAGACGGCGATCTACGGACTCGCGAGTCTGCTCACAAGGACGCAGCGCCATGCCGAGTCACTTGCGCTCGCAAACGACCGCTTGGCGATTGAGCGAGCGCAGGACGCAGCAGCAGCGGCAGAGCAGCTCGATGCCACGCGCATCGAGAAGAACCGAGGGATCGTCACGACGTGGCTCGCTCAGCACGTCCGCGCTGCGCGAGCAAAGAGAATGTTTGAGCAAGAGCGGGCAGCTCTAGCACAGACGCTTGCGACTGAACGCGAGCGACTCGCGACTGCAGAGCGCGAGAAGCGCGAGCTGCAGCAGTCACAAGCAGCTGCCAAGCGTGTGCACTTGGTCCAGTCGACGCTCGCGTACGCGCAGCAGCAGCGTGCGCAGCGACAGCAGCAAACGCTCGCAGCCACGCACCAGCGCGACGCTGCGATGCACATGATAGGATCATTTGTCGAGCGCCGTGTCGAGAGCACGCGGCGACAGCGAGCTCTTGCACGAGAGCGCGAGCAGCGAAGCCGTGACCTCGCACTGGAGGAGACGCTGCGGCAGTTCCTCATCCACTCGCTCCTTGATACAAAGAGCGCAGTCGAGACTCTCGCAGTCGCAAGCATCGCAGCGGCGTTGGCGTCGGTTCAGACGATATACACCGCTCTCGAGCATAGACGCACGCGCGTGCAACGATTGCAACACAGTACGTATGCGCGTCGTATCCAGCGACCGTGGCGTCAGTGGCAGCAGCGACAGCTGGAGCTTGCGAGACAAGCGCGGGCTACAGCAATGCGACGCCATGCGTGTGCACGTCGGATCCAGCGCCAGTACCGACGATGGCGAGCAGCGGTTCTCGAGCACCAGGCAATAGAGCAACAGCGTCAAGCACGGGTGCTCACGCTGAGACGCCATACCTGTGCGCGTCAGATCCAACGCCAGTGGCGAGACTGGCAAGTCGCCGTTAAGCGGAACAAGGGAGCGGAGCGCTTGCGTCAGCATGCTTACGCTCGCAAGATCCAACGGCGATGGCATCGCTGGACGATGGAGCAGCAGCAGGCAGTGGCGCAAGCGAACGCGAGAGCAAGAGCAATGACTACTGCGATGTCAGCGCTTGCTGTCACTACAGTCGACACTGCACTTGCCTCTGCTGTCGACGCTGCAGTTGTTGCTTCAGTCACGACTGCAGAGCTCGACCGGATCCATCGCCGCATCTGCGGACGACGCATCTTGCGTCAGTGGCGACAGTGGCGCGCCAAGTGCGAGAGCCTGCGCGTCTTGCACGCTGCAGTCGTGATTGAGACTGCGTGGCGCGGCTTCTGCTCGCGACAGCACGTTGTGAGTCTCAAAGCGGCGCGGCGACAAGAGATGCAGACGGAGCTACGACTGTACGAGCTGCGGCTGAGCGGCTTGGCGCGCAAGATCCAGCGCTGCTGGGGTCGCTGGCTCAAGCGCGTGATGAAAACCAAGCGCGCAGCAGTGAAACACGTGGAAGACGCACTCGTGCGCGATGCGAAGCACGGGAGCACGCGGTGCTTGCTGTTCGAGCAGAAGTGCGAGACCGCTGCAGTTGCGATCCAGGCGCATTGGATGGGCTATCGATGTCGCATGATCTACGTTGGCGTGCGGCGCTATCTCCAGTCTGGAGTCATTGACCTGACACCAAAGTCGAGTCCTCAGGACAGAGCCACCAGTGCTGACGACACTGTCCAGGAAGCAGAGCGTGCACACAAAGGATCGCGAACGAGTCAGGTCATTCGCTTGGGCTTTCGCCTCGAGCTGCAGCAGTGGACGTGTCACCAACTCCCAGTGATCTTGAGTGAAGGCGCAAGCGCAGCGATGCGTCGCTCTCGTGGTGCTCAAGTGATCCAGCGAGCGTGTCGCGCCTACTGCAGACGCCAGCAGCTCTGCGTGTGGCTCACAGTGCCGTGGACAGCAGACTCGAGTGCGCACCGCGTATGCTTCTTCTACGCACGCGGTCGAGCGTGGATGGCGGTCCATTGCAGCAGCAACTGCAGGCTACAGCTGCGGTTTGACGCACGCGTGGCGCTCAACCTCCTTGAGATGTCGCGTCCTGGCGCACACACAGCGCAGGAGCTGCGCGAGGCGCTCAGTGAGATCGCTCTTGACGCTCAGGCTGTCGTCGCACACGCGCTAGCCGCCGTGGATGCATCTGACACTGCAGTGCAGGTCGTCGACGTCGACGAGCTCGACCTCCCTGGCTTTTGCGTCATTACACGCAAGATGGGACGCATCCGGTCGATGCACAAGCGCTCCAAGCTCCAGACGCCAGGCACGCGTACGGCAGTAGCACCAGCGCTGGTGCACCGTGAGAGCACAGCAGAGCTCACGATCTTTGATGCAGTCGCGAGTGCATCGGTCGACGATGCGCAGTTCCTGCTCAAGCACGGAGCTGACTTGAGCATTCGCGAACGCGGCTCTGGACGCTCGGCGCTGCACTTGCTCGCGCTCAGCACGGAGAGCCATCGCTTTCGGCTCGCACTGCTCGAGTTCCTCGTCGAGCGCGCACATGCCGATGTGAATGCTCTTGATGACCATGGTGACACACCGTTGATGCTCTATGCAGCGTGTGGGCACTTGCGTCTCGTGCAGAAACTGCTCGAGTACGGTGCTGACGTGACGCACGTGAACGCCAAGCAGCAGACCGTCTTACATCGCGCGTGTGAGACAGATCAGGTCGAGATCTGCGCGTTCCTCCTCACGACTGCGCGCCATGCTGGAAGCACCGATACCGCAAGCACATCGCTGCTCTACAATGGCGACGCCAGCGGCAGGACGCCACTGCACGTACTTGCAGAGAAGGGCTTTGTTGAGTGCGCGCGGCAGTTCTTCACAGCCGAGTACGCGCATCACAGTCGCGCGCTTCTGACGCAGCGAGACACTGACGGACGCACCCCAATCGTGACAGCAGTTGTGTGTGGACATGTCGATATTGTGGCATTGCTGCTCGAGCGTGGTGCTGATTCAGCTCACCTCGATCTCGTAGACAACCGACGCTGCTCAAGTGTGCACTTGGCAGTCGACGCTGCGAATGGCGCGCACGTGATCGCGCTCCTAGCAGCTCGCGGCGCTGCGCTTGACACTGCGGACGAGCGCGGCGACACTGCGCTGCACTATGCAGCGCTCTCTGGTCGCCTCAGTGTCATGCAGACGCTGCTCGAGTGTGGCGCTGATCCGTCGATTCATAACAGTGACGCTGAGGTCCCAGCTCAAGTCGCAGCGGCATTTGGCCACTTTGACTGCGTGCGCTTGCTCCTTGGCGCGCAACAGGAAGGCGAGAGCGTAGGCGATGCGACGCACTCGCTCGAAGCCATGCTCGAGCAGCAGCAGGCGTCCGGCAAGTCGTACTACTACTGCTACAAAGCGCCGTCGCCGACTGCATCAATGATTCGCGCAAGTAGCAGCAGCAGCACAGGAGGCACTGCTGCTAGTAACACGAAGGCGTCTGCAAAGGGTGAGTACTGGGAAGAGCTGCATCAAGAGGTGCAGCTCGTCGAAGAGAGCGGGAACTTCTCATCCGAAGATGACGACGCACTGCTGGACAGCGAGAGCGATGGTGAGCGCGATCGTCGAGACAACGACGACGGGTTCTAGACAATGGCGCTGTGTGGACACGCACGTCGCTAGTCGTGAAAGCGATCAACTGGAAGTACAAACAACTGTGCGTTGTCCATTTGAGCACGATCGCTTGGCTCCTGTGATGTTCGAGTCCTGCTACTACTGCTCGCTGGCTCCACACTGTGGGCATCGCTACACTAGACGACACGAAGATGTGACTGAAGCACCAGCCACTACGCCTTGTGCTGCTGGCGGCGCAGTGCACTGTGCAGTGTGTTGCGCAAGAGCATCGCGACGGTCATCGGTCCAACTCCTCCTGGGACGGGCGTGATCGCCTTTGCGACTTGAGCTGCTTCGTCGTAGTGCACGTCGCCGACGAGACGGTACCCGGAAGCTTTGCTCGCGTCGTCGACTGCGTTGATACCGACGTCAATGACCGTTGCGCCGGGTTTGATCCAGTCGCCACGGACAAAGTGCGCGCGCCCGATCGCTGCGATGACGATGTCGGCTTCTTGGACGCGCGCTTTCAGATCTTCAGTCTTTGAGTGGCAGATCGTCACTGTCGCGTTGCGGTGGAGACAGAGCAGTGCGACTGGGAGCCCAACGATCTGGCTCCGACCGAGCACGACCACGCGCTTGCCGGCGACCGGGATATTGTACGCATCGAGGAGCTCCAAGCAGCCTGCGGGCGTGCACGGAATGCTGAATGGCGCAACGACGACGTCCGTGTTGCTCGGGTCGCGCACTGGAGCGGCGTTGGCTTTCGCCGATGCGAACTGGAACAGCGCGGCGTGGTTCTCGGGGTGCAGTCCGTCGACGTCCTTTGCTGGCGCGACAGTCGCGAGGATCGCAGCTTCGTCGCAGAACGCAGGCAGAGGGAGCTGCACGATGATGCCGTCAACGTCGTCGCGCGCATTGAGCTTTGCGATCGTTGCGAAGATCTCTTGGACGACCTCCTGCTGTTGCTCAGTCGTCACGCTAGCACCCTCAGCCGTAGTGTCGGGCAATGGAATGTGCACTTTCCACGACTCCATCCCGACTGCTGTGCATGCGCGCTGCTTCATGCGCACGTACGTGGCCGAGTCCTTGCGCGCGCCGACGACAACGACTGCGAGACCGATGCGGCGGCCGTGCGTCTCCAAGAACGCAGCACACGCAGGCGCGAGCTCGTTTGTCTGGATCGCTGCGCTCGTGGCTTTACCATCAATCACGATTGGGGAAGTCGAGGTCTGCTCCGCCATGGTGACAGAAGCGTGAGTTGGCGATGTAGCGAAGAGCGAAGAGCGATGCGCGCGGTGGATCGGCGAGTGAGCAGCAGTAGGAAGCGGACGAACGATAGTGGGACCTGTAGGTGAATGCGTGGATTTGATGGCCAAATTGATGGGATGGACTGATAGTGCTGAAATTGAGGTAGCGTGTTCGAAGCAGGTTCAATCGCTTTAGAGGGTAAATGCTTGAAGTAGAATCTCCAGCTTGAAATGACTAGCATGTTTCTACTCGCGTCGCTTCAAGCTCGATTGACAAGCATTGAGCAGCATGGGATGGAAGTGTGCGAGCAGATCGTCATCACATGGTGCTGCTGCTCCTGACGACGATGTCGATGATGATGGCTTGAGCGCGTACGCGCCGCTTGTGGCTTTGATCGCAGCGTTCGTCGCCGCCGCCGAGCTCTCATCGTCTGGTGTGTTTGCAAACAGCCGACGGAGAAACGTCTTGCCAAG
>JAASFN010000752.1:0-14274 GCA_023333795.1 Globisporangium rhizosaccharum | reverse complement strand
GAGTGCGTTGCAATTTTATGATGTTGGATGCCCAGAAGACATCTATCGCTATTCGCGGTACATCAGGAAAGGTGATTATCGTCTATTCCAGCATGGATTCTAACTTAGAGGCGTTCAGCTATAATCCTACAGATGGTAGCCTCACGCGATTTCCATACTGTTACTATCGACTTTTTGCTGTTATGGACTGGTTTGGTGTCGATCTTGCATGTATAGAACGGTGTGATGGCAAGTACATGGCAAAAACTTAGTTGTGGGTAACTTTCGTCATGAAAAGCTTTGGACGCTTGACAAGCATCCGTTGCAAAGAGCTGCTATTATAACTTCTTCGCAAAGAAAGGTGCTCAAAACACATATCAAAAGCGAGCAAATGGTGGTTATGTGCACAACGCGCCTGCAGGTACAAAAAGAGTTGTGCATGTTAATCGAGTTTTTGTATTCAAATGCTACATGTGCGCTTGACTACCAGGATGCCGCCTTGCTGTGCCTCATGTGGCATTGTTTCGGGCGTCCTACCTCGGCTTTGCGCTTAAGGAGCATATGTCATGGCTGCGGACGAGGCGCTTTTCGTGCGGCTTTTGCGCGTCAAGACGTCGCAGGAGCAGGGGCTGACGCTCGTACTTGATCGCGTCAACGTCGCCGCGTGCCCGCTGATAGCGATCGCCGTTGCGCTCTGCGACTCAAAAGAGCACATCGTGCGCACTGCTCAGTCAGCTGCCTGCGTTGCTAGCCCCACAACCGCACTTACCTCAACACCGACGTCCGAGCAGGAGCGGTCACGGCTAAGGGTGGAGGTCGGTGTGCACGGGTACATCGTCCGCCTTCGCCGCGTCGAGCCGCTGCCACGCGCGACCACCGACCTCTCGTCCCATGTTTCGCCGCGGAGGGATCCAGCACGCCGACGGCAACGACCGCTTGGCGGCAAAGTGGATCCTCGACCGCAGTGCGTGGAACATGTGCGCAGCCAATAACGGCTACGCGTACGTGTTCAACACACGCCACAGGAGGACCGCAAAGTAGCACGCTCGACAGCGCCACGAGAGCGGGTCTGGGGCGGCTGTGTCCGCTGTTGTTCGGTGCCTGCAGCGGTCTCAGCGACCGGCGGCTTACCGTCGACGGCGCCGCGCTCGACTCGCTGACGGCAACACTGGTGCTCTGCTTCTCTTAGCTGAAAGCGCTGAACGCGCGCGCGCCGATCGTGCGTCACGCCAAAGCTTGCGCTGCAGCGACGGGCTTCTCGAGCGTCGACGTTGTCGCGTGGTCGGTTGCGCTGGGCCGGAGCTCTAGCGGCAAAGGGGCTAGTACACACATGACTCCGCCGATGAAAGTACTATGCAACCAAGACGCGCCGGTAATCAACGAGCTCATCGCGGCCAACCGCTCGCTGTCCAACCGACTGCGAGTGTGCGAGGCTGCGCTGACGAAGAAACCAGCTCGTTCACACAAGCGAGCAAGAGAAGAAGAAGCAAAAGAAAAGGCAAACGGTGAAGCCGAGTCAGTCGCCCAATAGCCCAAGCGACGCAAGAACGCGGTGCATGCGAGCCTGTCTGTGTGGTACTCATGGTACACGAAGGCACCACGAGTGTGGGTGGTCGGTGGCGACTGGCGGCGTCTCTCCTAGGCGCGACTCCTCGTCGCGTAACTCAAGTTCCTCCTTCAAGAAGGGTTCGAGCTCGATATCACAGACGCGGGGGACAGGAACGCGATGCTGGCAACCAGCGAAGAACCTGAGCGCGCAGGGCTCGCCTTTATGCAAGCGCGGTCCTTCAAGGTGTCGGGAGTCAGCACGATCTTGAAGAAGCTGCGGCACATTCATTCCATCCGGCGAGCTCGACAACTGCATTGGTGCGTACTGGCTCCTCATGCGCTCAATCAAGAACGCGAATTCGTCGCCGAAAGCGACGCAAAACATTCTCGCACACGGCAAGAAGAAGTAGGCATTCGGTCTTGCGACATCATCGCACCAATACATGTAATATACACGATCTCTTCGATCTTACTTGTGGTGCTAATGCACTCACTGTGCTCACAGATCAAAAATACACGACAAGTACACACAGCCACTCGTTCACACACAACTCACCGTGCGCACGCAGCATTCGCGGCACCTGCGTTGTCGCGTGCGCGCGCTTTTGCATTTCCCGTTGCTGGTCATGACGCAGGCGCTGTCGCACACGGATCTGGAGCACAAGGTGCAGGCGCTCGCGCCGCTGTCGCTAGCCCACAACTGAAGCGAGGTAATCACAGCAAGTCTTGACGTCTGCGTCGTAGTCGCAAAAAGTGCTGTTGGCACGTATCGTACCACTCTGAGCTGCATCGCCCGACACGACGGTTAAAACGGCAGGGCGCGACAGGTATGAAGACGATAGTGTGAGAAAGCGATCGGTCTACCGATCGGCCACGCGGTCAGCCAGGCGATTGACCAAATGATCGTCGACGCGGTCGGTCTGGCGATTGGATGCTCAATCGGTGAACTGATCGGTCAGTTAATCGGTCGCCTGTGCAGCGTCCTTTACAATGCTTTTTTATGAAGTCTACTCACAGACATGTACTTTCCAGGCAAGAGGTGCTCCATTTATCTATCGCATTTTCTGTTCGGGTTTGCCATTTTCATGTTCAGCTGACACCTGCTTTACATTTCTCAACATCACCATACCATAAAGATGCCAATCCTGCGAACACACACAATTCTTTGCCGACCACCAAATCGCCACATTTGACAAAAACATACTCGCGCGAGAAGAGGAGCGACCACACAAACACAAAGAGAGATTGTAGTGTAATAGTGAGCGAGAAGGTGGTCGGCAACGTATCAAGGTGAGTGCCTGTGAGCGAACATTGATGTGAGTGCCTGCGTGTTGATGTATGCTAACCTGCTCTATGCACACGTGCTATTGGCTAACAGGTCGCGTAGACAAAGGCGACAAAGGCGACGGCAACAGGCGTGTGAGCACACGTTTACACCCGAGACGCAGACGCTGCAGTGGCCAGCACGTCAAGCGGATGGATTAGCGACCAAGCAAGCGACTGCACGAGTGCGGGCAAGCATACTAACGCGTTTGTGTGCGTACTATGGCATTTGTATCTTTGTACTAGGATACATTTGACGTCTGAGCAGTGACCAGCATGCCATGCTCCTGAGTTAGCCAGCGACTGCGCGAGCGTACGCATAGGCACTATTTCATTGTGTGAGTGTGCAAACGATCGTGAGTGGCGAGACGAGCGCATGCATTGAGCAACGAGCAATTGAGCGCGCGTGTGATCGCAACGACTCATGCGTGTTAGACTGTGCAAGTGAGTGTATGAGTGCAGTTGTACTAGGGCGCGTGCATTGAGCTGCGAGACGAGCATGCGGTTGTGCTCGCGTGCATATACAACAAATCGTAAGCGTGCAGAGATAGGGAGTTGCCTGCCAATTCATTGCGTGATGTGTATGTGCAGCGTGGAGTGACGTAGTGGGCGCTAAATCGCGATGAGTCGCCAAGCGAAGAGGATGCACCGCATTGTCAGCATTCGGTGTGACGTCAAGGAGCGACTCGACCAAAGCGAAGGGACACGGGCCGAGCCAGTGGCGGCGTCGACTCAGTCACATGCCCGTCGTCGACAAGGTTCTGAAAGTCAGCGATCAACTCGTCGAGCTTCCCCTCCTTGTGCAGTCCTCGTATTCTCTTGCATCGTCGGTTCGAACATGCGTCCCGAGACTCAGCCTCCGCCACCTTGTCCAGAAGCCAAATCTCTGTCAGTGACTCAGTCTCTGCCAGTGACCCAGTCTCTGCCGGCATGTCTACCAAGAACAGCGTCCGTGGGACTGTCAGCAACAAGGTGTGCGATGTGTGCGAGCTCTCAAAGTAAGTTCGCAAGTTGTACCCGGTGCGCGACGATTGCGCCGACATGCGATCGGACATCGTGTGCTCAGACGTACTTGGACCGGTGACGTCCGCGTCGCGGTCTGGATGCGCGTACGCAGTGACGTACACATCGAGCGACACGAAGACGTACTGCGTGTCGAAGAACATCAAGCAGGAGTTCACGATCCCGTACAACCCGCAAAACAGCATGGCTGAACGCGCGAACCGGACGCTGGTCGAGATGGCTCGCTGCATGCCCAAGGACAGCGGCTTGGAGAAGACGTTTTGGGCGGAGGCGCTTGTGACTGCGGCATTCGTTCGCAACACGATTAGCATATCGACGCGTCCGCACACGACACCATACGAAGAGACATTCAAGCGTCAGTTCGAGTACGGCAGTCTTCGCGTGTTTGGCAGCGAGTGCTTTGCGCACGTACCGAAGACGAAGTGATCGAAGCTCGATGACAGCGGTGTCCGGTGTCGGATGCTGGGGTACCTCAAAAACCAGAAGGGGGTATCGCCTGCTGAACGTGTCGACGGGACAGATCTTGCACTCGCGCAGCGTCACGTTCGATGAGTCGCGTGTCAGAAGCACGAAGGAGCCGTCGACCGCCCGTCTTGAACTGTCAGTGACCGAGTCTCTGCCAGTGACTGGTCACTGTCACGGCAATGGGGCTTGCCTGCCAACTTCACGTGCGCGCGAGATGCCTAATGGCGATCAGCTCGTGCGTCGCGGGCATCCACTCGAACGCCAGTTGCAAGTGTGCGAGCCGCAAGAAATGCAAGTGGTCTCGCATTTAACCGTGCCTCAACCACATGGTGGTGTTGAAGTTCAACATCAACCAAATGGTTGCACCGACATCGCGCCGACCGATCTCGGCGAGAGCATGTCGCCACGTATGACGGGCCGACTGGTGATTATCAGCAAACCATCCGGATCGAGACGGCTTGAACCAGCGGCCCGTGCGACCTGCGCGGAAAAATCGTGGCGTAGTGCGATACGAAGACGAGTTCAACTGGATGTGACGCGGCGAGTTCAACGAAGACGACTTTGAAGATGAGCTCGACGGACTGCACTGCTACTCGACTGTGCTTAACGACGAGAAGCATTCGACGTACGCAGGCATCATGCAGTCGGAGCTGAAGGACCATTGGCGGTCTGCGATGGAGGCAGAGACTCAGTCACTGGCAGTGACTGAATCTTGGGAACTTGTCGATCTGCCACCAGGAAAGAAGGTGATCGGCAGCAGATGGCTGTTCAAGGTCAAGCGCAACGCCGACAGCAGCACCAACAAGTTCAAGGCACGTCTGGTCGCTCAAGGCTTCACGCAGCGGTTTGGCGTCGACTACTTCGAGACATTTGCACCGGTCGCCAAACAGTCGATTGTGCGGATGGTGATGGCGATCGCAGCGGGTGAAGATTTGGAAGCAGAGCAAGCCGATGTCGACACAGCGTTCCTGTTTGCACCGATCAAAGACGATCTCTACATCAAGCAATCTGACGGCTACGAGGACAAGGCCCACCCGCACAAGGTCTGCCGCCTGCTGAAGAGCCTCTATAGAACGAAGCAGGCTGCACAGCAATATAACAAGACACTCGATGACTTCTTCTGCGGTCAAGACTTTGTGGGAGCAAATGCAGATCCGTGTTTGTACACGCGCATTGGCAACGGCGAGTACACAACAGTCGTGGTGTACGTCGACGACATGATCATCGTGAGCAAGACCAAGGAAGGCGTGCGCAAGGTCGTTCAAGAGCTCAAGACTGCGTTCAGCATCAAGGAGCTCGGCGAACCACGGTTCATCCTCGGCATCGAAGTGTCGCGTGGCCAGGCCAAACGTACGATCACGTGGTCGCAGCGCGGGTACATCCAGCAGCTTGCAGAGCGGTTCCGGATGTCCAAGACGAAGCCCGTGTACTTGCCAGCTGATGCGAACTCGCGTTTGACGCGTGCTGCTGAAGACGTCCAGTGCATCACGCGCGTCCCGTACCGAGAACTCGTCGGCTGCCTGATGTACGTCGTGGCGTGTACAAGACCCGACATTGCGGATGCAGTCGGCAACGTGGCCAAGTTCTGCGAGCAGCACATGAGTGAGCATTGGTCGGCGGCGAAGCGCATCCTCAAGTTCCTGGTGACGGCGCAGGACCTAGCGCTCGTGTAGAGCGGACGAAGCGCAAGTCTCTGTCAGCACCAAACCAACCAGCGTCTTGATCGGCTACGCGGATGCGAGTTGGGCTTCGGCCGAAGCCGACCGACGCTCTACTACCGGGTATGTGTTCATCCTGAACGGCACGGTAATCTCGTGACGATTGCAACGGCAACCGACGGTCGCAGGCTCGAGCACGGAGGCCGAGTACATGAGCCTGTCCTCCGCGACCCAAGAAGTCGTATGGCTTCGTCGTCTGCTCAAGGACCTACGCAAGCTCAGCGATGTACCGACAACGATCTACCAAGACAACCAAGGAACGATCGCATTGACACGCGATCCAGTGTTCAACTCGCGCACGAAGCACGTCGACACGAAGTACCACTTCTCACGTGAACGCATTGAGGCGACGGAGCTCCATGTTGAGTACACACCAACCGCAGACATGGTGGCCAACGCGCTGACGAAGTGTGTGCCACGTCCGAAGCTTCAGCAGTTCCAACAAGCGGTTGGACTTAAGCGTCTGTCGAGCGTGACGAACAAGAGAGAGTGATGAAGGTGATCAAGCACGCCAGCGGCTTGTGGGCGGGAGAAGAGCCTCTGACAGTGACCCAGTCTCTGCCAGTCTCCGCCGGTCTCTGCCAGTGACTGAATCGCTGTCAGTGACTGAGTCACTGACAAGATGATGTGATCTCGGGGCGAGCGCGTCGCACTCGAACCGGTTCACTGAACCGTCACGGTGTGTAGACGGTTAAAGTAGATTGCACAAGGGCGAGTAACAGCGTGCTTGTATGGTGAGCGGCTAGGAGCGTAGGATGACAGCGAGAGTAGGGAGAGCATTTGCAAACCACTCAATACGATCCTCACTTTTGCATTGACCACTTCTGCAACAGTATCTTCGCCTCGAAAGCATCGCAATCAATACTTAACATCACCCACCGACACCATTTGCGACTTGTAGTCAGGCGCCGACTTGTCCAGCAAGAAGCCACCTTCCACAAACAGCATCGTGTACGCTACTGCGCGTCGATACTCGTATTGCTTGAGCTTGCTGATGCTGGCCAAGTCGTACACGGCTAACTCGGAGCAAAACCACTGATACCAGACACTGACGAGCGTCTTTGGTGCTTGCTTGCGCAGGCGTTTGCGCGCGGGTTCATCCGCGCCGCCTATTCTCGTGGTCGACTGCGCGGGCGTGACTCGCTGTTCATGCCGCTGTTCAAGCTCGCCAATCCACTCTTCTTGCTTCTTCACTACAACAAGCACAAGATCCAGTTTCTTCTACTGCTTCTTGATGATGGCCCGAAGGCCAGCGCTTTCGTCTGCTGGCGATGCCTTCTGCTCAGGCGTCTGGGGTTGCTCGAACTCTCCACGCAGAACGGACGACCATGACAACAGCTCTGACTCGCGAATATCTGCTGCATCGAGCGCAAGACACACACAGCAGATGTACGTGCTCGATGAGCGGTGCGCCGGCATGTCTGGGAAGTAAGGCGAGGCAACGGCTGTTAGCACATCCAAAACCTGATAATCAAAGTTATTGCTGTTTTCAGCGAATCCTGTCGACGTCGAGAAGAGCTGCTGCTGAAAGATGCGCACGCGCTCAAGAACGATCGATCCGAGCGAGGTACGATCGGGCAGCGTTGCTCCTTCTTGTGGATGCCAACCGCTGAGCTGTCGAGCGACCTGCTGATCTTCGTGCGTGTGCTTTGTGCGATAAGGCTTTGCTGACGCGCGACATGTTCCAGCCGCCTCTCTCTCAACTACCCACTAGGGATTGATTCGCACGCCCGCGTTCGCATGCATTGCGCCACGTTGACGAAACGAGTGAGATGACAAACCTGGGGTAAGTCTGGCGTTGCTCGCGCTTTTCACGTGCCTGTTTACAGTGCCGAGCAAGCGATTGATGTACGCTGAGCACCTGGTGGTGCTGTTCATGTCTTGCTGTTTGATGTTTGCGCTACAGACACGTCCGTGTCGTCATCCAGTTGAAGAAGGTCAAGCAATCCTGGTTCGTCTCACTTGTCAGCGTCTACTAGACGCTGAGGAGCGTGCAAAAACTGAGGGAAGATCCGTCGTCCTGTTGCCGTCTGCATAGCCATCGAGACGACCAGGGTGCAGCGGGTATGTGATGAACTCGTGTGGGTCTTTGAAGAGAGAGAGGCGCCTTGCTGGGTTGCTGTCTTGACTCTCTTGAATCGCATGAACACCACTCCTCCTATCAAACATCAACCGGTTGTCAGCTACTATTCAGATAGTCAAATAATGAAGGTGTTGCTCACCCGGATAGACGCATAGCTGGCGCTTCTCCAGCTGCTTTGCGTCGAAGCCTCGACCGTACAAGTACCAGAGCAGGAGGACGAGTACTGCGTCCAGGTAGTCGTTCGCGTTTGTCGCCGTCTCGTAAATACACGCCACGATGCTGCTGAGGTCCTTCTTTGTGGATGGAGGTGCTTGTTTTGGGACACCCTCCTCTGCTCGCTTCGCACAGAACCGACCGATCGTATAGAGCATCTTCTGCAACCGCTTGGCGACAAGCTGTCCTTGCTGAGCGTATTCTTCTACCAGCCAGTTCTTAACGTTGTCAAAGTACGACAAGACCGAGTTCTTAGCTAAGGTCTCCCCCTGACGACCTGCCTTCTCGACTAGAGCCATGGCATACTTGTCTAATATGATGCACAGACTCTTACCCGATTGGTCACTCGCAATCCTGGCTCGGAGATGTTCTCTGTTGCGAGAAAAGCCTCAAGCGCCTTGATTGACGACGACCTCGTGCGCTGGCTGTTCACAGGCAGGAGGGACGCCACGGACATCGTCCTGGTTGTTGCAGATCAGTCAATGGTGTTGAAGCAGCGCTGACTGGTACAGTGGCGATATATAAATATGCAAACATATTGAGTTTTGTATAGCATATCAAATATTGCACACACATTCCAACGAGATATTATTGGAATCGTTGAAACCAACCACCCAAAAATTTCTTGATTGCAATTGGTAGAAAATCGTGCACACAGACGCACGATTGGTCAGAACCACCTAGTCGCGCGTTTCATTCGCCAAAAGAGCCATACCAACATTACTATAACCAAATCGGTTAGAATCTTGATGATATTCTACCATATAAAACTCTAGATGGCGAGTCGTCGTTTCTAACTGAGAACTTTGTAAATGTTTAGGTAACGTATAATCAGTGAACAGACAATGAAGCGCTGCTCCTTCATATGTTTTCGCGGTTCCGTTGAGCTCGACTTGCTCGCCGTGACTCCTAATCGACAAGAGCATCAATGCGCTGGTGCTCGAAGCGCCTGACGCTCATCACATACAGCAAGCCACTCGCCACATGCGTCAAACCGCTAACCACATGAACATATTTGATTCGAACATACTCATCACGGCGCTCGAACGGCGATCATCTTGATGTTCTCGATTGCCACAAACATCGATAGACCGACGAATAGACTTCGACGCACCTGCTACCAAAACCGACAGGTCGAAGCAAGCGCCGATCAGAAAATGGCCTCCACGACAGCCATAAACCTCCGCCGTTATCAATACACGCGTACAAAATCATCAACAACCAAGGTCCCGAATATGCGCAGCATAAATTGACGGACGGAATGTCGTGATCGTGTCGATTTCCCATCGAGGCTCGTGACGTATATCAACTTGTCGCACACACACGCACTACACAACATTGCAACGCAGATCGTGATACAGCGGACGTAAGTTGAGTGCGATAGTCGACGACATCGCAATCGCTGACCTCGCTGCAACAGCAGAGCGCTTTTGGGAACGACTGAGTGCAAAATCCTACGACAAGCGATTCTCTGCCATAGTGCAAGCCTGACAAGCATGTAAGTCAAGTGTATACCGAGCGAAGCAACAGGGATTTGGCGAAAACATCATAGGTCACGTAGAAATGTCGCCACTCTCGCTCGCTCAAGTAACCCCACTACTATTCTTCAAATTCCATCACAGCTACTCAATCGCTCGGCGCTCATGGGGTCCCAGAGCGACTGATCGAATGCACCCGGCTCTTCTAGATAAGCTCAAGTGGAAATCAACTGCTCTTCACTCCATTCTTCATCAATTCAAGCAATGCATCATCATAGCTCATGACAGTGCGTCCAACCTCCACTTGCTTGTTCTATTTGTCCATTGCACATGTAATATAAAGGAGATAACGACAACGTCATGCTGTTTGCAGATCAAACTTCTGGTGCACATGGAGGGTAAATATACACAGTATACAAATACGAAGAAATGTATTGTGGGTAGATCACATGCTTTCAACCATTAACATACGTATCAAACACAGTTGCCGATTCGCAAATCCGTTGTGCAAATCACTTCAGAAATGTGAGCAACCTATTATATGAATGCATACTGATACTTGTTCTTGACAAGAAATTCGCAGTTGCTGCGTGTAAAAGCACTGGTTCCAGAATATGTTCACAATATGTTGTGACGCTTAAGAGTCTTTACCACATCGGAGCTTGCTCGCAACGGCCAGTACTGTGTGAGCTTGCTTAGTGCTTGAGCTCGTTCGTGAGTGGCTGAGCGTGTGGCTGAGTTGCGAGGTGCTGCGGTTTCTTTGTAATAGAGTCGGTGGATCGATTCTGTTTTTGACACGCCGATTATTTAAAGTTTGTCCATTTTAGAAAGACAAATTGTCGATTTCCATTAAAACGAAATATTGCGCTGTGCAAATTTCACTTAAAAACGATTTGCATATAGCGCAATAATACATTTTTGTTTTGAAGACTGTTTTTGAGCAACCTATTTGTCAGCTATAGTTCACGCACGAAGAGCAAGCACGAGTCGACAGAGTGTAGTTGTCGCCAGCTACAGCGATGTACTCGCACGCAGAGGCTGGAAGGATCGCTCCAGTGCCTCACGTTTGATGTCAACAATGCAGCGGTGCACAATCAGCTCGGTTGCCTCGACGCCATGTCACTTGCCTCTGGTTATCCGCAACCTCTTCGCCCATGACCTAGTACCGACTTGTAATCGGCTGCTGCTACTCATGCTGAGCACTAGCGCTCGTTGTCGACAATCGGCTGAGAGCTGCCGCCTTGTGATGTTTCTCGACAATTGAACCACTGGAGCCGTCCGTCCTGCCTCGACATGGCGCTACGGTCGTGCCTCTAGCATCCGCTGCGATAGCTGTAGTTGCTTTGCAGTAGAGCTTTTGAGCATATCCGCTGCTTCGACGCGCTTCTTGTTCACATGATCTTCGACTACTCCGTTGTCGGAGTAGATATAGATCGCTTCACTCGACCGCAGACGCTGGACCTTTTGACGACGAATAGTGACCATGCTTGGTGATCTTCGCTGCTCGTGCAAAGCAACGATGGCGACGCCCAGTGCGCTAGTGCTACTGCTACTTCTGTTTGATTATGACACACAGACTCGGCTACGCTCCAGAGTCGCGAAGCGCATCGATGTGTTGCTTCAGTAGGATCCGCATTGAGTACAAACACGCACCAGCGCACATGTCAGTCAAAGCAGCAGCAACAGCAGTATGACGACGTTATACATTGCACCTCGATCCACTTCAGTCTGTGAGTAGCTAGTGTTGCACAGGCACCTCGTTGACAAGCATCGTCTCGTTGACGATGCTTGTCTTCGTTGTGGTATCTGAAGCAGCAACACACACCAGTCAACTTGGTCAGCGACGTGATGAGTCTGTGAGCGACAGCGTCTTGGTGCTATTACTTTGGACAGCCATGCAGAGCACAGGAGCACGTACATCCGCGAGCTATAGGAGCGTGAAGTAGACGCCATTGCGCGCGACCACCACAGGAGAGGAACCTCGAAGCAGACTTGAGCAGCGTCACAACAGAGCAAACCTGTTGACAGCGTTTTTGTATAGGACAAAGACAATCCAGGAAATGGCTCAGCTCAGCTGCTTTTCGCCCAAGTATACAATTTCCAAGTCAATCCAGTTTGAATCACATTGTCCGCCGTTCCTCTTCTTCTCCAACTCACTCGCACGCTCACTTGCTCTCTCGCGCTCGCTTGCTCGGATCCACCAGCGGCACAACAGGTCAGAAAGGTGCATCATGTGGCTCTGAGTGGCTGTGCGCGCGCGGCGCACGAGTGTGCAGCAGTGTCTCGCGCGCTCTATGTCTTTGTGTGCACACGATCTAGCGCTCGGTCGGTCAGTCTCTCACACACGCGCGTTCGCTTTGCACTCGAGCAGCAACACTCGCAGCAGCAACAGCAACAGCAGCAACACTCGCGAAGAGCTCCGATGGATCGCAACGGCACGAGCGACGGCGCAGCAGAGCCGCTGCTGCCAGTGCACTTGCACGGTGCCAAGGACGCCGCGAACGGCCATGGCACGTGCGCTGCGAGTGCGCACACGGGCGCGGACACGCCGCCACCGGCGTTTGGCAAGTCGCCCAAGCGCTTGCGCGAGACGTACCTCAAGCAGCTCGGGTACACGCCGCTCATCTTCCGGGTGCGTCCTTGCGCTTGTGTTTGTATTGGCGCTGCTGCTGCTGCTGTGCGTATGCACTGACAGACGTGTATGAATGTTTTTGTATGTGTCCTGCGGCTGCTGCCGCTAGCAAGTGAAGCGGTTCGGGAGCTTCATTGCGTCGCTCTCGCCCATGCACAAGCGCGAGCGCGGCAAGGTACGTCCACTGCACTTGTGCGCTCTCTCTCTCTTCTTGTCTTGTACTGCTCGATTGCCAGTCCGTCAGTCAGTCAGTCTCACATCTAGAACGACTGTGATGCCAACAGACTGGAGACGAGTACGACCAGATCGAGACCGACGCGTTCCCGTACCACCAGTCGCTCATTCCGTCGAAAGGCTCGATCCGCGGCTCCGTGTTCAATCTCGCAGGCGCAACGCTCGGCGCCGGTGCACTCTCGCTGCCGTACGCAGTCGCAGTCTCTGGCATCGGCTTTGCCGTCGCGCAGCTGCTCGTCGCTGCGATTCTCACGGTCTACACGATCCGCTTGCTCATTCGCGCTGGCGACCTCACCAAGTACGTATGTGCATGTGATCGCTTGAGCTTGAGTTCGTCTGTGTTGTCGGCTGTCGGCTTGCATATGCAGTACTCACGCACCGCGTGGCTTGCACCATTAGCCTCAAGTCGTATGAAGACCTGTCGCTGTTTTGCTTTGGGAAGAAAGCGGCGATCTTCGTGGAAGTGAACATCCTCGTGTTCTGCTTCGGCATCGCAGTCGCGTACCTCGTGACGCTCGGCGACATTCTCACGCCGCTTGGCGAGCTCTACTTTGGCACCGCGAGTATGTTGGCGCAGCGCTGGGTGCTCATGACAGTCGCCTGTGTCACGATCATGCTCCCGCTGTCGCTGCTCAAGGACATCAGCAGTCTCCAGTTCTCGTCGATCCTCGGCGTCCTCTCGATCTTCTTCCTCGTCATCGCCGTCTGCGTGCGCTCGATCATGTTTGCGACTGCGAACGGCCTCCCAGACGGCATCAGCTGGACGATCAACCTCACGCACGGCCCGAACTTCATGCTCAGCGTCCCGATCGTCATGTTTGCGTTTACGTGTCAGGTACACAGGCGTCTATTGATCTGTCTGTCTCTCTGTCTACTGCGGATACTGACAATGGCTTGTGGCGCTACCAGGTGAACGTCTTTTCGATCTACACGGAGCTCCAGCGCCCGTGCATCCGCCGCATGAACAAAGTCGTGGACCGCGCGACGATCGTGTCGTTTCTCGTGTACCTCGTGATTGGCGTCGTGGCGTACATTGCGTTCGGTCCAGCGCTCGTGGAGCCGCAGTACAAAGGCAACATCTTGCTGAGCTTCCCACTCAGCGACACGCTCATCGCCGTGAGCCGCGCGGCGATCACGTTCACAGTCTCGGTCGCGTTCCCGCTCAACATCTTCCCCTGCCGCTTCACGATCGACATGATGTTCTTCGCCTACTCGCAGGACTCGCTCACGCGCCACGTCGCCGTCACGAGCACGCTCGTTCTCCTCGCGCTGCTCCTCGCGATCTTCTGTCCGAGCATCAACGTCGTGTTCGGGATCATCGGCGGCACGTGCTCGACAGTCGTGTGCTTCTGTTTGCCGGCGGCGTTCATCCTCAAGCTCGAGGACGGACCGCTGCTTGGACGCAAGAAGATCGGGTCCGTGCTGCTCTTTGGCGGCGCAGTGATCATCGGGACCGTCGGCACGGGCGTCACAGTCTGGTCGAGCTTGCTCATGTGAGCGCTGTCGACAAGTTCAGACGAGAGAGGTGAGAGACGAGAGTGAGTGAGAGAGAGCGATGATGAGTTGGTAGGTTCGTAG
>JAASFN010000751.1:0-14281 GCA_023333795.1 Globisporangium rhizosaccharum | reverse complement strand
TCGCAACCACCTCACACCACCCCATTCACTCACACTCATGGTCCTCTTGACGCCAAGACACCAAGGACTTGGAGCAGCCATGACAAGCTCACTCTCCTCTCGCTCTCTTGCGATGCAGCAAGTGTCCTTCCTCACAGCATCGCATTTCAAGAGCCACAGTACTAACTCAGCTTCATGCACGTGTCACCAACAGCATCTGGAGAGACAGCGACTTTGAACACCATACGTGCTGCACTATCAATGATTCGCGTTGATCGTCCAGTACGTCCGTCCAAACACTCATTCACTCACTACGCCTGCTCTGTACTTGTTGGCTGTGCAAGAGCTGCCCAGAGGTCTTCGGCTTTGTCCTCGTACTTGGTGTGCGTGCGTTCGAGCGCAGTTTGGAGCTTCACGATCCAACGCGCAAGTGCAGAGAGCAGCACAGGCGTCGGCTCCTTCGTTTTCACCTTCTTCGCTTTCGCCGCTTTGTGCTTTGCGGCTGCGAGCGAGCGCAGGAGAAAGAGCAGCTGACACGACTGGTAGAACACGACGCGCTCAAAGTGCGGCGCGTCGTCAAGCGCTTCGACGAGGTCGTCGATGCAGCCGTCGACAAACTCGCTCACTGGGTCCTCGCCACTCGCATCATCGCCATTCACGGCGTCGTCGTCGCGCTCGAATGCAAACGCAATGCACTCGGCGTTGAGCAGCGCCAAGAGCGAGAACAAGTTGCGCCAGCGAGTGAGGAGCTGCTGCTGCGGCGAGCGGTCATCATCATCGTCGTCACTGTCGCTACCACCAGCTGCTTTCTTGCGCCGGCGCTTCGTTGCGAGGTTCGCCACGTTCTCATCATGGACACGCGCACGCAGCGCTGGCAAGAGCCGCGTGACCCACTGCGAGAGCGCAGCGAGCGTCTCAGGCGGTAAAAACAGCGCCGATGGCTGCAGTGCCTGGAGCTCGCGCGTGTCGCGCAAGCGCTTTGCTGCTCCTTTCTCAAGCAGCGCCGACGTGCGGTGCGCAACGCTCGCACTCGCTGCCAAGAGCGTAAACTTGGCAAAGACCTCGAGCAAGCGCATGACGCGGAATGAGCTCGCGCGGTAGAGCGCAACAAACTGCGTCGCATCGAGCTCGAGAATCGGCGCGACGCAGCGCTGGAGCGCGAGGAAAAGCTGGTCGACAAGGTCTTTTGGACAGCGCACGCTCGGCGCCTGCGCAATGTACTCGGTCGCGCCAAGGACAACGATCGGGTTGAGCCGCGACGACGACGACGACGACGTCTTGGACTTTGCCGACTTGGTCGACTTGATCGCGCCGCAATACGCGCGCTCTTGCCACTGGTGCAGGAACCGCACGATCTTGGACACAAGGAACGGGAGCTGCTCCCACTTGGCGAGGCAGTTGACGAGCGACTCGAGCAGCTGCTTGCTCGAGCTCTCATCCATCGACATGAGGTTCTCAACGAGCTGCTCGAGCAGTGCGCTCTCGCTCGCGTCGCCCAAGTACCCGACGATCTTCCACACGGCGCTCAGCGCCTCCGAGTCGAGCGGTCGGCCACTGCTGTACGCGAGCAGCAGCGCTTCGATCGACTCGACTGGGAGCTGCTCCGTCACGAACGCTTTGCACTCGCCATAGCGCGGATCGGTCATCACGCGGTCGTGGACACTGCGCAGCAGTGCGCTGATGACTTCAAGCACGACGATCTGACCCACGACGCTAAAGCCCTCGTCGTCCTCGTCCTCGTCGTCGCTATCGTCGCTGCCTGTGCGCTTGCGCCGACTCGCAGCAGGTTCACTGAGTCGCCGCGAGACAAAGTTGAGCGAGCAGCGCAGCAGCAGCGCAGCGAGCTTGCACACCGAGCCAACCGACGCATGCTCTGCGACGCTGCCGTAAAACACGAGCGCTGCTTCGGGATGCTTCTTCACGAGCGCGAGGCACCGCGCGACTTGCGATGACCCGCCGACGCTCTGTGGGAAGTACGAGTTCAGAAACAGCGCCACGAGCTGCTTGCGCACGAGCGGACACTCGCTATCGAGCACGAGGCGCGCGAGCAAGTCGTCGACTGGCACGACGTCGTAGAAGTGGAGGTTCCGGATGCTCTTGATGCGCACGAGAAGCGCGGCGAACTCGGCGCGCACGCGCTCATTGCGGTCATTGATCAGCGGTGCGAGCTAGCCACAACAGACAGACAGATAGCCACAAGAGAGGTGAATCCTCCGAGCTGTTGTCTGTCTCGAGACACCACGGCATAGAGCCTCACGAGGACGTACCATGGGCAAGAGCGGCTTGAGGATCGCGTGCGAGTTGTGGTTGTCGAGGATGAACTGCACGCCTTCAAAGACCGCTGCACGGACGCTACTTGACGACGCGTCGTGCACGAGGTCGACAATGAGCTTCGAGAGGAAGCACCGGATCGTCTCGGCCGGCAAGAGCTCCCAGTAGACCGACAGGACCTTTGCAACGCCTTGGATCGCAGCGATGCGCACTGCGGGGTGCGAGTCGCCAAGGAGCTCTTCAAACGCGTCGAACTGGCGCTGGAGCGTCACGTCCATCTGCTCGTTCGTGAAGCTCGGGTCCCGGAGTGGGAACGCGTCAAAGAGCAGCACTGCGGCTTGACGGCGGACCGAGTCGTTCGCAGCCTTCACGCCGCGCCAGAGGATCGGACTCGAGATGCGGAAGAGCATTTCGTCGACGCCCGAGTGGCGCTTGTTGTCAAAGAAGATCGCCAGGACCGTGCGGACAGCGCTAAAGAGCGACGTGCTGCTCGCGTGCACTGCGTCTTGGACGTAGCGCTGGATGCAGTCGAGCTCGATCGTTTCGCGCGCTTGCGAGTTCGCTGCGCTGCCGACCCAGGCTTTGAAGTAGATGCTGCCGTACTTGGTGAGGATCGAGCGGCGCTGGTGCGGGAGCTGATTCCGGATCGTCTCGTTGATGTCGTGCACGAACGGCAAGTGGAGCTCAAAGAGGAAGCTCAGGAACGGAATCGCGTCCGGCGAGCGAAAGAGATTCGGCTGGATGTAGCACCGCAAGAGGATGTCGCGCAGGAGACTTGGCAATATGAGAGCGCAGAGAATAGTTAGTTACGCAGTCGGTTACTCAGCGTAACCTAGGATATGGATCCTCCAGCACTCGACCAGTCACACAGTCACATATGATGGACATACCCACTGCTCTCGTCTTCAAAGTCGAGGAGCTCGAGCGCGTCTTTGATCGCATAGAGCCGCCGCACAGGGTGCTTGCGTGACGCAAACGACCCCGTCGACGGACACTCGTACGACCGCACGATCAAGTACGGCAGGAGCTGCGTCACGAGACTGTGCGCTGCGCCATTCAGGTTCTTCTTCCAGCAGCTTTCGCACAGCAGCGCGATCGCGTCCTGCACAACGAGCACTTTGTCAGGGTCGCCGCGCAGTCGTAGGAGCTGTCCGTGGAGGTTCTGAGCGATCGCAAACACGCGCGCAGGGCTGATCGCTGCGTCTTTCGTGTCGACGAGCACAGTCGTGAACTGCGCAATCGCATCGAGCGCTTCGAGGTGCGCGAGGTCCGTGTCGACAGTCGCGCTGAGACGCAGCGCTTCTGGGTAGAACTTGTCGAGCGTCGTCGCTGGCAGCTCGCGCACCTGCTCCTCGAGGTCATCTGCTTCGTTTTGCAGCGCTGCTGCAGCGGCGGCTTTTTTCCGTCCCGGTCCTTTGCGCGCGAGCAGCAGCTGGCGCCGCTCCATGAGCCGCACGAGCAGCGCATACTTGCCGTCTGCGAGCGCCTCGATCGCCTCGGCTGCAGTCGTCATGCTTGCTGGTGTGGAATGGCGCGCACTGTTTGAATGTGTCGGGACTGTATCAGTTCGATAAAGTGCGAGCGCAATGACACCTCGTTTATATCACTAACAGAATTGCACCAGAATTGCTATGTGTCGTCCACACTGTAGATCTCAAAGACCCGTGTTCGCCCACAAAACAACAAGCAAGTAAGCAAGCGACCGGTGCCTCGACTACGCCGGCTTCTCTCATCGCTGGCGGCGCACATGATCAACGATCTTCACTGCTCACACGAAGTCGCGGTGGCAATACTAGGAGGTCGTGTCGTCTCCCTCAAAACTGCCCACTGCATTGTGAATGATGAAGACGAAGACGACGCTCACGAGGACGAAGATGACCATCACGTCGACCACGTCGACCTTCCGCCAGAACAAAGGCCACCAAACCTGCCATGAGATCTCACGAGCTTGGTAGAGCAAGCAGAGCTACAGCGTCTCCAGCTAGAGCTGAACCTCCAGCAACTCACACACGCGTTCGAAACACAACAAGCAGCCCTCCAGCGCGTGAACAAGACACAACAAGCGATCGTCGTGAGTTTGCAGAAGACTGGCGAGGGCGCAGAAGGAGAACAAGCGATTGGTCGAGGTCACGCCGAGTTCACACAAAGAAACACTCTAGTTCCTGTGCTTGCGCACGCGCAGGCACAACCTCACAAGGCGTCTAAAAACGGATTGCAGCATGTTTACGAATTGGTGTGTCCTTTAAGTAGCTCGAATAAAGAATATATTGATAAAACACGTTTTGTTCGCGCAGAATCGAGCAGATAAGGCAACGTGGTACGAGATGTCGCCACAGGATCGAAGCACTTAAAGCTCTTGGCGCTCCTGGTTGCCATCTCGTGGTTGGAAGGGTCACATATACGTGTTGTTATGAAAGACAGACTGAGCTCTTTATCACTGAGCTGGTCTCGTGTCTGTTGCTTGTTGAACACGAAATCCGACGGATGCTGCAGTTCTTCCTAGGACTGCGTACGTAAGGTGAGTTCAATATTGTCACCATGTACGCTGCTCGCACTAGTAAGTATTGAATTCTGCAGACCATCTTAGTCGTGTCGATTGACCACCTTCGACACGGTGGTACTCAATCTCCTTCATCGTTTGGTGACCTCACTCGCCTTCGAACGTAACTCGACAGCATCGGTCAGCGACGAAGCAGTGCATGACTTCGTTGTGAGTGACGAACCTGCCAAGTCCGAGTCGACGTATCGTAGCTGCTTTAAGCGGATTGCTCGACAGGTTCGTGCTGTGACGCATCGCTCGAAATGTTTATGTTACCGTGGATGACGAAGCGCTCGTCTATGATCACGATCTTTAGCACACATTGCAGGAAAGCACGAGGCGAATTAGCGCACAGCAGCATTCCTTCATACACACACATTCACACACACTCTCTAACGCAGAGTCTCTGACTTGTGAGGCACAAACATGTGCACCGCTTCGCAGAGCTTGGCAATTTGCGAGTCGTCTGACTTCATCTCGCGCTTAGACGTGATGACGGACATATGCGCACGCTGCGCGACGATGGAAATTGCCATGCGAAACTAGACCCACAGAGAGAGAGGAAGTATCGGCGCGAGTGGTTCAGCACGAGTTGGTGAATGCGTAAGCTTGTGCACGCACGCATCAACGGCTATGTGAGAAGGCACATACGAATGTACAGTGTCTGCTCACAGAGTTCCAAGAGTCTCAGGATCAGCTCCATCGATACATCAACTACGCTCTCAGGGTCCACCTAATGAGGGTCAGCAATGGCCGTAGTGGTCGCGTCGACAGAGGTAACTGTGAGAACTCTGCCACTGGATCTGTGACGTTGAAGAGAGGCGCTTGTGGTGATGCTGGCATCGTATCGAACGGATGCACCGGTAGTGCCGGCAGACCAGCGATGAGTGCTGCTTTCTTGAGCCCTTTGATTCGCAGCTGAACCACTCGGTTTTACCGCTGTTCGCTCGGCTCCTGCTAGTGCGCGCTCAGCGTCACCCAGCCGCTCTCGCAGCGCTCTCTCGCTGGCGTCTACATGTCTGTGATGTGTGCGACCGGGTATCAGAGCGACATCTGCACGTCGTGCATCGCTTGTACGTTTGCGAGGACTTGCTGTTTGATTGATTTCGGCTTCTTTTGCAAGCTATCAACACGCTGTACCGCGAGTCGCTCAGTCTCTAGCTTCGTGCACTGGCGGTCAAGGCGTTTAAGTCGCCGAGCGCGCAAGAGGTCCACAGCTTCTTGCCTGCGTGCGAGCAGCTCGCTGAGCCCAACTTCGTGCTCCATGTCGATTTGCGTTCGTGTGGTTTGTGTTTCAGGTGATTGGAGTGATGTTTGACACTCCTACGTAACGGCTACAGTCGTCCTTTGTCGAATCTTGTATCGTCCTTTATCAAAGTGCGACGTTTGGAGTTTGTAGCAGAACCAAAGTGGCTTGTAGCACTAGCTCAAACTGTTATGTAGCCGCAGCAGCGAAGAAGTGCACCAGCACACATGAGCACGACTAGGCTGGCATCACTACTACGCGGGTCATTACAGATTTAGTCCGGTGACCGGATTAATCAAACCTACGTCGTTGTTTGAAAGCCAACATGAAAATGTATCTTTCCCTAGCTAATCTTTCAAGCTATTTCTCTAGTTTTTTTCACATCAGAACAAAAAGCCCAAAAGATTGTACTTGTAAACCCTGGATGTATCGCACCATTCGAACTTTAGCGGGCTTTTGTTGTGGGAAAAATGAAATCTAGGTTGACTAAGTAAAAACTAAATGTTTTAAATCCAGGGAGATCCCTGGATTTAAAAGTCTATTATGCGGCTATACACTAAGTATTGTATAATTACAAAAATGTTCGAGGATAATGTGTGGCGCACATGTATATATGTGGCGCACGCTAAAATGGTTGTAACAGTATCGGTGCGATAAAGTGCGGTTTCTCGTTTATATCACTATCTGATGTACTGTCTAGATCGAACAGATCTTCACCACTCAGCCAAACAACGTGAAAGTCGCCCCTTGCAAGCCGCACGAGCAGAAGCACGAGCACGTCGACGCAGCGCTCGACAGATCCCCGCACACGCAGTAGTAGCAACAGCAACACAACAGTAACACTATGGCAGACCTCGTTGTCGACGGCACGCGCACGTCGGGCAAGGACGTGCGCGAGCAGAACGTGACCGCTGCTGTCGCGATCGCGAACATTGTCAAGAGCTCGCTCGGTCCCGTCGGACTCGACAAGATGCTCGTCGACGACATTGGCGACGTCACGATCACAAACGACGGCGCGACGATCCTCAAGCAGCTCGAAGTCGAGCACCCGGCTGGCAAAGTGCTCGTCGAGCTCGCAGGTCTGCAGGACCAGGAGGTCGGCGACGGCACGACGTCGGTCGTGATCATCGCTGCCGAGCTCTTGAAGGTGCGTCCGCTTGCTTGTCTATAGGATATTGCGAGAGCAACCAGCAGCGTCTCACTGTCTAGTACGCTCCTATACTCCTGTATGCATATGTACCATAGCGTGCGAATGAGCTCGTGAAGAACAAGATCCACCCGACGTCGATCATCGCTGGCTACCGTCTCGCCATGCGTGAAGCCGTCAAGTACATCAAGGTCCGTCGATCGAACGATCCGTTTGTACAGCGTAGCTCATGCGTCTACTGCTACCGATCCTGTCCATCGCCTCACACACACACACATCCATCCTTACTCCTCTATCGCCTTGTAGGAGAACTTGAGCGTCCCAGTCGACTCGATCGGCCGCGAGAGTCTGATCAACGCTGCGAAGACGAGCATGTCGTCAAAGATCCTCGGTCCTGAGAGCGAGTTCTTTGCGACGCTCGTCGTCGATGCAGTGACGTCGGTCAAAGTCGTCGAAGACGGCGCCAAGGGCAAGTCGAAGGCGCGATACCCTGTGAGTTCGATCAACGTCCTCAAAGCGCACGGCAAGAGCGCGCTCGAGACGCAGCTCGTGAATGGCTTTGCGCTCAACTGCACGAAAGCGTCGCAGCAGATGCCAGCGTACGTCAAGCACGCCAAGATCGCGCTCTTGGACTTTGATCTCCAGCGCCACCGCATGCAAATGGGCGTCTCCGTTGTCGTGACGGACCCGAACGAGCTCGAGCAGATCCGGCAGCGCGAGATCGACATCACGAAAGAGAAGATCCAGAAGATCATTGACGCCGGCGCGAACGTGATCCTCACGACGAAGGGCATTGACGACCTCTGTCTCAAGTACTTTGTCGAGTCGGGCTGCATGGGCGTGCGTCGGTGCAAGAAAGAGGACTTGCGCCGCATCGCCAAGGCCACAGGCGGTCAAGTCGTGCTCACGCTCGCCGACTTGGAGGGCGAAGAGACGTTTGACCCATCGACGCTCGGTGAAGCCGACGAAGTCTCGGAAGAGCGCGTCGGCGACGGCGAACTGATCTTTATCCGCGGCTGCAAGACGCGCCGCGCGACGACTGTGGTGCTCCGCGGCGCGAACGAGAACATGCTCGATGAGATGGACCGGTCGCTCCACGACTCGCTCATGATTGTCAAGCGCATGCTCGAGAGCAACCAGCTCGTTGCTGGCGGCGGCGCCGTCGAAGCTGCGCTGTCGATCTACCTCGAGAACTTTGCGACGACGCTCGGGTCGCGCGAGCAGCTCGCGATCGCCGAGTTTGCTGACGCATTGCTTGTGATCCCCAAGACGCTCGCAGTGAACGCTGCCAAGGACGCGTCGGAGCTCGTCGCGCGCCTTCGTGCGTTCCACAACACGTCGCAGAGCGACGCAACGAAGCGCGCGCTGCGGTTCTCGGGCCTCGACTTGCTCGAAGGCACTGTGCGCGACAACCTCGCAGCCGGTGTGATTGAGCCAGCGATCAGCAAAGTCAAGAGCCTGCGCTTTGCGACCGAAGCGGCGATCACGATCCTCCGAATCGACGACATGATCAAGCTCAATCCAAAGGAGCAACAGGAGCAGTAGGGCGACCGACCGCCATGGAGAGAGAGAGCGAGAGAGACTGAGCGATGCTGGATCGTTCACTCTCTTGCTCGACGCTCCTCACGCCGCCACTCGTAGCCACTCGTAGCATTCTGATCTTCATCCTACTACACACTTGCACCCCACACACGCGCGCGTCTTAGCTATCCATTGCCTCCTCTGCCTCTGCGGCGGCGGCTGCTTCAGCGTCGTTGCGCTGCTGCTTGAGGTCGACGGCGGCGAGGCGCTCGTCCTCTGTGATCACGACACCGTCAAGCTTCTTGAGACTCGCGAGCTGGAGTATGAGCAAGAGACGATAGTGCTCGGTCTCGGCGACCGGGTTGCCAGTGAGCGTGAGGTCGCTCAAGTCATTGAGCAGCGAGAGCTTCTCGAGAGCCTCGAAGGTCTCGATCTGTTGCGATCCAACGCAGGACGGTGACAGCAACCAGCAAGAGCAGTCGGTCAACCTGCGCGTTCGTCTGTAGTCCCAAAGCAATCGTCGCGGTCTCACATCGCCGCACCTGGTTGTTCTGAACGTTCAGCGAACTCAGTGCGCTGAGGCTCTCGATGCCGCTCACACTCGTGAGCTTGTTCTCTTGCTGTCAATGGAGCAAGTAGCAGGATGCCTGTTGTTAATGTGGTTCCGCATGTGTAGGAGGCAATGTGAAGTGACGGACCAGCTCGAGGTGCTCGAGCTTCGACGCGCTCTCGCTGCTCAAGGAGCTCAAGTCCTCGATGTTGTTGCGCGATGCTTCGAGGATGACGAGCGACGAGAGTCCACTGAGTCCTGTGAGGTTCTCCAGCAGGTTGTCTAGTCAAGCAAACAGAACGAACGGTCAATCAGTCAGCCTCAATGGCGATGCTGGCGTGTGTCTGCTAGCCACTTGACAACGTTGCAAGCATAGTGAACCGTTGATCTTGAGTGAGCTGAGGCTGCTGCTCTGGAAGCCCTGGAGAGTCGAGATCTGGTTCTGCGAGACGTCCACTGCCTGCAGATGCGCCTGAGGGAACACACACGGCGCGGCGATCGCATTCTCCGACAGGTTTGCGCACACGAGGTACGGCAGCTCGCCAAGCGGCGCGACGTCTGCGATCTGGTTCTGCGCCAAGTTGGCAAAGAGCAGGTGCGGGTAGTTCTTGATCGGCTCGAGGCTCACGAGCTCTTTGCCCTGAAGTGGTCGCACAACGCGTCATGCAAGACGACATCGTCAGTGCTGCTGCTCTCAAGGCGTACGTGCTCACAGACGCAGTCAAGCAGACGCACTACGACATCGAGCGCTGTGAACGCGTAGCCCGAGTCATCGACGACGCGGTCGAGGCGCGAGAGTCCCTCCATGTACGCCTGGACGTTTGCCTCTTCCACGACTGCACCGCCTTCGTCCGCCATCGTGCTGCTACACTACCACACTCTCTGATCTAGGAGCTCGTAAGGGGAGTTCAGGAGCTTGTGGTCGATGCTTCGTGCTTGCGACGTCCCGTGAAGTGAAGTGAAACCGAGCGCGACTGAGAAGTCGCCTCGCCACACTTGGTGCTTCGAGCAGCACTCTGCTTCGTGCGCACTGTCGTCTAGCAAGAACAGCAGACAACGCTGTTCTCTCTCTCGCCATGGCGACTGCAAGCCCTCGCAACTCGCTCACTGCAGCCGATGTCGCTGCACTCCTCGCGCTCGCACCGTCCATGGCGACAGACGACGACACGCAGTGTACGATGCCCTCATTACGTCCTATTACAACCTCTTCTGCATCACGAGCGGAGCTGCTTTACTCACTCACTCGCTCTCAACACTCGTGCTGCTCTTCGCATGACTGATGACCTGGAGCTAGTCTTGCCGTGGAAGATCGCGTTCCGCGTGCAGTTCCAGAGCGAGAAGTTTGGACTGCGCTTCCACCCTGCGCAGTTCCCCGACACTGGCAACGGCGTCTACACGATCCGTCTCCTCGAGCTCATCAAGGTGCGCTTTGGCAAGCTCTGCTGTTCGCAAAGAGCAGTCAGCCAGCTCAGACTGTCACACTCAACCGCTGTTGTCACTCGTGACACAACTGCCGCCATGACGCCGCAGGGTCCTGACGGAAGTGGGCCTGCGCAGTACTACAACGCGTCGCTCAAGCCAGGACAAGAGCATCTGTGCGTGTGCACATCGCGTTGCCTTGCCATGTCTGCAGCTCCCATACACATGCACTCATTTCTTGTGGTGACTCTGCCTCTAACGCGTCGACAGCGTGCTCCGCGCTGGACTGTACTTGACGCACATTGATGACTTGCACCTCGTCGATATGCCGTGCGAAGTCGTGATCCAGAGTCTTCAGAGCGCACCGCGACCAGTGACGTTGCGCTTCGTCGACGTCGAAGCAGGCGTCGTGACGCGCCATGAGCTGCGCGACTCGCTCGTGCTCGACCCCGAGTCGCTCGCAGCGATCTCGTGGCACCCTGGTGCGTCAGGAGCGCCGTCGCCAGCGTACTCAAGTGCTGCACCACCGCGCTCGCCGTCCAAGCACACGTTTGCAAACGCACCAGCTTCGCCACGAAGCGCTTCGCTGCAGACACCGATCTACAAGATCATTCTGCTCGGAACGACAGGCGTCGGTAAGAGCAGCATCCTCGCAGTTGGCGTGAGCGGCGACAACGCCTACACGGTGCGTTTGCGCGTCAAGTATGCTGTGCGCGGCTGGTACGTCGTTGCTGGCATGATCACTCACACTGCGCTTACTGATGTGTGCGAGGACGCTCTAGGAGCGGCGACCAACGACGCTCGAGCCCGAGTTTGGCTCGATTGAAATCCCTGACCCTGACATTTCGAACCCAAACGTGAGCCGAGCTGTCAATGTCTGCGTTCTCGTACTCATTACCAGCGCTCATGCCGACATGTATCCTCTCTCCTTGGTGCTGCTCTCTGCTTGTGACTGCAGAAGATCAAGGCACGCATCTGGGACACTGCTGGACAGGAGCGCTACCGCGCGATCACGCGCTCGCACTACCGACGCGCTGACGGTGCGCTCCTGGTCTACGATGTCGCTGATCCCGACAGCTTTGAGAAACTCGGTGAGTGGCTCAAGACGCTCCAGGAGACAGCCGAGGACTCGCTCAAGTGCATCATGGTGGTCGAGAACAAAGCGGACCAGCTCTCCGAGTTGCCGAGCATCGGGTCGCCGACTTCGCTCCACCGCGCTGCGCGACCGAGCTCGTTTGTGCAAGAGGAGCGCGTGAAAGCGTTCTGCGACGAGCATGGACTGCTCTTTGCGCGCACGTCGGCCAAGATGAACGCGTGTGCGTTCAAGTGGGAGGCGCAGAAAGTCGGCGACGCAGTGAGCCATTTGCTCTTGAGCATCCATGCGTCGACGCTTGCACGCGGCATAAGCCAAGGACTTGCAGCTGTGTCTGCGAGTGGCGCTGCAATGCCTAGCAGCGGCGCTGCTGCTGCAGATGGCAAAGTCGTGCTGACCGACACGCCTCGCGGCAAGAGCAATGGCGCTGCCTCGCTCTCGGACAACTGCAGCTCGTGCGGTAAACAGTAGCGAACACGTCTGTGCGCACACGCACACACAAGCGCGCAACACTGTGTATCGTTACGATGGGTTTGCACATGAAGACTAGCGCTTGTTGCATTGGTTTGGTTTGACATCAGTCTGAGACTGCGACTCGACGCGTGCAACTCTGCCGAGTCAAGTCGTTCAGCCTCGAGGATCGTGACAAGATGTATCCACTTTGCTGTACCCACTTTGAAATCACATCAAATATGTCCAGTTTTGAATATGAGCATCTACTGGATGAAACGACATGTTGTTCGTGAAGCCCTTCCTCACCATAGCCCACTTGCGCAACAACACTCGGAGCACCGAGAGTAGCAACGCCACTCGCATCGATCCTGTCACTGCACTGTGCGAGGAGTGCAGCAGAAACGACGGAGCTTCTTCCTTTCTACGCGTTACGCGGATGCAATCAATCGCCGATACCAGCGCACTGTCGAGCAAGAGACAGATGCACAGCAGCTTTCACCACACTCTCTGTGAGTTGTCATGGTGCGGATCCTCTGCACTCTACTAGCTACGGTCTCGTCGAGCGAAAGAGCAGCAGAGCACGCGCACTTGGATGCCTTGTGAATCTACTGAGTCGCAAATGTACCCATAATGCCTAGTCATAAACAATGTCCAGTGTTGACAGGTTGAGATAAACAAAACCAACGATTTGTTTCTTGCACAGAAATCATCTCTGGCTACACACTTCCAGCACCAGCACCAGCTCTGCTGATGGCGACGACGACGACGACAGCAGCCATCACAACAACACCATCCGACGCGTGAACAGCTGCGAGCTTGCAGCATGGGAGCTGCGCACACGAAGCATCGAGCTGCACTGTCCGTGGTTACGGCAACACCATTGCAATCACAAAGTGTACATACCAACGGAGCTGTGAGCACCACGAACCAACGAGCTGCACCAGTTGCTGCGCTTGCACCGCCTAGTCGCAACGTGGAGAGTGCGTACGAACGTGACTCGGGAAATCGGGCACTGCTCTTTCATGCGCGCACTGCTGACGCTACAGCGCTTGCGCTCCAACTTGGCGCAGATGTAAACGCTCAAGATTCCTCGGGCAACACGCCGCTCATGCACGGCGTCGTCTGCAGACACAGCGTCGACGTCTTGGCGCTCTTGCTCGACAGCGGCGCGGATGTGAACGCACGCAATCTACGAGGCGAGACTGCGCTGCACATCGCCGCAATGACACGCGGCCGCGACGTCTTGGTGCTCTTGCTGAGCCATGGCGCGGACGTGAATGCACGCAATGCGCGCGACGAGACGCCGCTGCACAACGCAACGAACGCCGCGACTGTGACGCTCTTGGTCGAGCGCGGCGCCGACATCTACGCACTGGACGTGTTCAAGCGCTCGCCGCTGTTCGTAGTCGCGCTCTTTGGCGACGCAGAGGCAGTGAAAGCGCTGATCGACGCTGGTGCAGACGTCCACGCGAAGGATCAACTCGGTCGCGCAGCGCTGTTCAAGTCCTGCGTCAGTGCCGATGTGCTCGAGGTGCTGCTCGACTACGATACACCGTCGGGTCTTCTTGACAACAGCACCGTCGTGCAAACAGAGGATCGCACGACCGCCCACAGCGTTGAGCGCGAGAGTGGGCGGCTGCTTGTCACAAGTCCAGACGTGCTCAGGCGCTTTGTTGTTGAGCAGATCCGAGGAGTTGGAGGCGATCAAGAGATCAACGGCGCTGTCAATGACGACAGCAAGACGCACACGACCAGCTTGACTCGTAGCGCGGACGCAGCTGCCGACCTATGGAAGCGACTACTCGATGCAGCACTTGCGCTCCAGGCGCTCCACGAACAGCAAGCGGTGCATGGCGTACTCGCACCAACTCCAGACAGCGAGTCGCCAGGAGCTGCAGCACTAACACAAGACACGGATGGCGAATCTGAGAGCGTGCGCTGGCAGTCGCCCGAGTCGCTTCGAGACAAGAGCAAGAGCGAGTCGCTTGCCTCGGATGTGTTTGCATTTGGCATGTGCGTGGTCGAAGCTGCGTCTGGACACGTGCCGTGGGGTACTGTCTCGT
>JAASFN010000750.1:0-14284 GCA_023333795.1 Globisporangium rhizosaccharum | reverse complement strand
GCCAGCACTGCACGCGAGTCGCTGTCAGCGATCCTCGGCGCGTCGCAAGCGATCGTCATGGCGTGTCAGCTCGGCGCCGAGATCGTCGTGGACTTTGCGTCGTGTCTGCTCGAAGTCGGGAATGGCATTGACTTTCGTCCGCTGCAGCGCCAGAGCTTCTTCTTCTCGCTCTTGGTCGTGTGGGCCGCCACTGGGAACCTCGCCATCTCTGCCAACATGTATCTCCACGAGTAGAGAGGACACTACCGAACAAGACGCTGGGTTTGCTACATAGTGACGTGGGTCGAGAGGTCTTTAGACGTCGTGGATGGCATCAAGTGTGCCAACTCAACTCGGTTGGTAGCTCCGGTCACCACGTCCACATGAGCAGCACGTGCAGGACTGTCCGCTAGAGAGCTACGTATGGTCTCCCAACACCGATCCGACACAGCTCGGCTTCGTATATGTCGACAATGCCACCCAGCGCTCATGCACGATTGTCGGCAACGCGCTTCGGTGCCGTCCGCACGGCTATCATAACGGTATCCTCGCTCCTTCCTCCATTCGGGTTGTTTGCTTAGCGATGGTGCTTCATGTCGTTGAAGAAGCCGAGTCGAGCGAGTCGGACGCAGCCGTGGTTGCCTTTCTCGACCGCCAACGGTGTGCTCGTGCCGCCTTCGCCAGCGACGCCGTCAACAACGTCCCAGTACGCGTCGCGGACGCTCTGTGGCGGGTTCTCGCTCATGCCACCCGGCAAGACCGCGCCTCCAGCCTCAATACGTACGCTCTTGCGGTCAAACATCGCCATGTTCACATAACTCGACCCGCCACCGCCACCGCCGACGATGCCAGGTGCAAAGCCACCGCCTCCGCCGCCAAAGAGTCCGCCGCCGCCACCACCGCCAAACTCTGCGCCATTGCCGCCTTGCATCGACGCACCGCTCGTGCCGACAAACTTGCAGATCGGGTTGTGCTCGTCGCACTCACCAGCGTCGCCGCCTGCGACGTCGCCACCAGGTCGACCCATGCGCACGTCGTCGCCGTCTTCAAACTTCTTTGGACGCCGACCGCTGCCACCGCCGCCGGGGCGACACGTGCCACCGCCACCGCCGCCAGCTGCAATGAGCAAGTACTCGATGCCGTACGCACTCTCGCGGTACACGCTCGTGAAGCCACCACCGCCGCCACAGGTGCACTCTTTGTTTCCACCATGTCCGTCGCCACCACCTGGGAGTCCGCCCTTTGCGACGCCAACGAACGTCTCAATGCGCCGTCGCCGTCGTGGACTCGCTGTGTCCGTTGACTGTGGCGCGTCCCCGACAGTGCTCCCACTGTCGCCACCATCGTCTGTGTACTCGATCTGCCGCAAGCGCGCGTACTTGCCAGCACTGCCGCCCGAGCCAATCGAGATGTAGAGCGTCTCACCTGGCGCGACACTGCAGATGCCTTCGACAAACGCACCGCCGCCGCCGTGACCGACCATTTGACCCTTGAGGTGACCACTGCCGCCACCAGCGCCCCACGCCTGGATCTTGAGCACTTTCATGTCCTTTGGGACGCGGTACTCGTGCACGTCGGCAGTGACAAAGTGCACGATGCCAGACGAGAGGAGGTGACTCCGTCGGTGCGCATTGCGCTCGCGCGCGAGGATGATCTCGCGGCACTGCGGCCACGTGCACTCGACTTTGCGCAGTCCGCACTCGTCCTGTTCATGGGCGATCCGTGTCTGTTCGAGGGCCAAGAGTTCATGTGCGCCGCCCTGATACACGCGGTCACAGCCGAGACGGCAGCGCAAGTCGCCCACTGGACGCTTCATACACAATTCACGCATGTGATGCGCGAGCTCCAAGTGCGGGAGCCACACGCCGCAGTCGCGTGGGCAGTAGGCAATGCGCGAGTCGCATGCACTAGAACTCTCTGCTTCGTGGTCGCAGATCACCTGGCGCCAGCGCTTGTGCTCGAGCACGAGCGGACAGCCGAGACGGCAGACCATGCGCCGACGAGCACACTCGTCGCGCTCGTGCGTCTCGAGACTTTGAAGCCGCGGGAACCAGCGCGCGCAGCCCCAGCGACAGAGCTCGCGGTCGGCGCGCAATCGCTCCGCAGCACGGACGAGGATGCGACTCACGCGACGGCGCTCGCGACTCGCACGGCTCTCGTCGTTGTCTTCAAGCGTGGCGCTCTCCGACTCATCGGCATCGAGTGTGCGTTCGAACGTCAGTGCCCGCTCAACTTCGTCGCGTGGACACTCGCGCATGGGATTCACAGACGTGAGGAGTCCGTTCGCGTGCGCTCGAAGAAAGACGTCGCACTCGCGACGGAACCGCGCATCGACGTACGCGAGCGTGCGGCCGTGGACGCCCAAGTGCTCGCTCGTGACGCTCTTCTCGAGCGCTATGACTGCCTGGCCGAGCGCATCGCTCAGCTGCGCTTGCTGTGCAGTATGCGCCGCAGCTTGCGCGGTAGCGTCGCGAACGTGCTCATCATGCCGCCGCGCGCGCTGGAGCGCCTCTTTCCACGCGAGCTCCTCTTTGCGGCGTGCGAGCTCCTCTTTCGTGAGCGCGAAGCGGGACTTGGGCCGCGGCTTGCGGATGCGCATTAGGAACGGCGCAGTCGCGTCAGTGTCGTGGACGCACTCGCCGCTGAACTCGTCAAAGTAGAACGTATGCGCTGTCACGGGGTCGTAGAACCGCTTCCACCCACCGTCGTGCTATCCGTTCGTCCAGTTCACATCCGACACACGACCACGTCAGTCAGTCCGTCAGTCAAGCGTCCTCGTGTCCTAGCGACGACTACAAGACCTATCGACTCGTACAGACTCCCACGAGCACCAGAGGCACAGCCTTCGTACCTCTTCGATCTCTTCGCTCCGTTCTCGAATGCGCACTTGCGCGTACCGGTAGCTCTCGCGCCGCAGCACGTCCGGTGGCTTTGTGAGCGACACGCCAGCTTCGTCGCCACTGCCATCTTCACTCTGACGCAAGTAGAACGTCACACCAAAGCAAACGCACTCGCGCCAGTCGCCAAGGCGGCGTCCACGGTTTGCGTCCGTTGTGATCGCCGGCGTCACTGTGTTTGAGAACGCAACAACGAGACTCGCTTGGTCTTCAGCGTCGTCGAGGAGGTCCTGCGAGTCAAAGATGCGCTTCGTGCGCCAGTCCTTCGGTGCATCCGCTGGCTTGAGCCACTGGCACGCGAGCGTCTCGCGGTGGAAGAAGAAGTACAGATCCGAGCCGTTCACACGATGGAGCTCCCACGCTGGGACGTGTCGGTTGCGCTCGACAAAGTGCGACGCGAGCGCGAGCTTCTCTTTCCATCCGAGGCGCTCGGAGCTCGTTGCGAGGACCTTTGCTGGCACTTGGCGCTGCACAAAGCCACTCGCGGCGTTCTCAAACAGCCGATTGCCACTCAGTGGCTCCAAGTACACGTGCCAGCCACTGATGTACTCAAGCGGCGGCTGCACTTTCACGACTTTGCGCATCGCAGTGAGCGTCTCGAGCTCGTCAAAGTCGCTCGCCATTGCTTCGACTTCACGTTGCCAGCGCGCGCGGCGCTCGGCAATGCGCTCGGCTTCGAGCCGCTGCTGCTTCGCACGGCACCGTACGTCGCGGTCGTGCACGAGTTGTCGCTCACGCTGCGCATCGATCGGTGGGCTTCCAGGACGTCCACGTCGCGTGAGCACAAGATCAATGGCCATTTGGTTGCTGTAGTCACGTAGCAGTGGACTCACGCCGTGGTCACTTGCGAGACACGCGATCGCCTGCTCGTGCGTACACGCGAGGTTCTCGTCGCACGCAACGTGGAGCGCCGTGCGTCCTTGCTTCGTGCGCAAGTGCTTGAACGTCTCGCGGACGCTCTTGTCGAGATAGAACGCCACTTCGTCGCGTGTGATCCAATCACTTGCGTCTGGCGCAACGTCGTCCGTGTCAGTCGTGTCTTCGGCTGCGAGCTGCTGCTGCATGGTGAACTTGTCGTGGTGCTGTGCGACCAAGTACTCGATGTAGAACCGCTGCGGCCGTGGCAGTGCGGCGATGCCAGCGCTCACACTATTGCTATCACTACTGTTTAACCGCACGAGCTGGTCGTGGAGCCACAGCGCAGCGTCAAAGACCCACGCGATGTGGAACCGCCGCCGCTCGTTCTCACGGAGCTTGAGCGCCATGACTGTGCCAAACGCAGTCTCCAGCAGCGCTTGGTAGCTCACGCCAGCAGTGCGCGGCAGCGACGCAATGTGCAGCAGTAAAAGGTCGTCGTGGACTGCGAGGATCCGAGCGACGATCTCGACTGCGCCACCGTACGCCGCCATGTGCAGTGGCGTCTGGTCGAGCTTGTCGCGACGAAAGATCGACGCGTGGTGCTGCAGTAGGACGTCGCAGATCGCAGCTGAGCGGTTCCGAGCGGCGACCATGAGTGGCGAGCGGTCCGACGCATCGAGGACGTCGACGTCAGCGCCGTAGCCAAGCAGTAGGCGCACAATCGCATTGTGGTCGTGCTTGACTGCGATATGGAGCGGCGCGAGCGCAGTGTGCGTCTCTTGGTCCACGACGAGTGCGTTCACGTCTTGTCCGGCGCATACAAAGAGCTCGACTTCGTGGAGCTCGCCGCGCTCCAAGCACGTGAGGAATGTGTACTGATGCTGCGGTTGGCTGTTCATCGCAACTGCGGAAGCACCATTGGTGCGACTAGGACTCGTTGAGTCTCGATTGCTCCCGACCGGTGCACTTGAGCCAGTGCCGCGCAAGAGCTGCTGTGTGAAGAGCGGACTCTTGGCGGCGTCCAAGCCCCAGACAACGAGCTCTTGGAGTACAACGCGGCCGTCAATGCCGCGCGCAAGCTCTTGCTGCGTCCAGTATGCCCACTTTGGGTGCAGCGCATGCGCTGGCGCACGGCCAGTGCCAGCGTCTGCTGCAGTCGCGTACATGCTCGTCGGCGCGCTGCGCTGATCGCCAAGACACAGAGACAGAGCCACGCAGACAGCTACGCGTGAGTGACTTGTTCACTGGACACGCAACAGTGTTGGGACCTGCTGTAGAGCGCCTGCTGCACGTACGCGTGTGCGAAGGCGATGTGACGAGACCCTCGCAGAGATGCGCTGCATGAGCGCGACGCTGTTCGCCGGTGCAAAGCCCTTCTGTGTAAGGAGCGTGAGGAGCTTGCGCGCTTTCATACCGCGCTCGACGTTCTCAAAGAGCCACTGCTCCCACTCGATCGGCAGGTGCCCGAGCTCGTACGCTAGTCCGGGCTTGAGCTTCTTCACGCGCGCAAGACCCGCTTCCGCGGCTTTAAACTTGGCATCGCGCGTGGTCTTGCCGAACGCTTGGAGCGTCTCGGCGCCACGTGCACCGCACCACTTGCCTGTGATCACGAGCTCCATGACGAACTGCGGCGGCGTTGACGCTGTCGCCTTGCGCTCCGCCACGAGCTGGTACTCGATCCGCAGTCCAAACTTCTCTACATCGCCACACGGACGTACGGATACGCACAGTGTCAGTGGCGAGTGCTGTCGGCGATCGATACAAAGCGATACTACTACCAGACAGGAGGACGGACTTGCTTCACGCTCGAGCATCGCCACTGGTGTCGTGTCGAGCGCATCGAGCAAGCGCTTGAGCGCCTGGAAGCGCGCGTCGCCTTGCTTGAGCTGCACGACCATTGCGACGAGCTCTGCAAAGTCAATGAGACCGTTGCCATTTGTATCGATGCTCGCAACGAGCTCGCCGGCCTCAACGTCTGTGACACTGAGCGACATGCGCGCGAGCAGTGCGCGGAACTCGCGCTCGTCGATCGCACCGCTGCCATCGGCGTCGCTCTGCTCAAACTGCGCCACGAGCTCCTCCGCCTGAGCCTCTGTGAAGTGCGACCGCAGCTCGGCTGGGATCACGAGTGCGTTGTTGTTTGTCATGCAAAGGCGCTGGTGCTGTCAAGGACAGCAAGGACAGCAAGGAAGGAGGGGAGAGCTGAGCTACTGCGTCATGATGATGAAGTCGATCGCGCTCGCTTGAGTGTGCTGATCTTGCTGGTGTTGTTTAGTGTGCGTCGTTTCAAGACCGTGCGAATTGTTATATGGGATTGTATCAAGTGATTCGCGCGATTGCCAGCATACGTTGTTCAAGTTTGTGGAAACACAACACAGGTGCTCGACCAGCAAGATGATGGCGGGCTTGACAACTCTTTTGTCTTTGACACTTGCCTTGACATGGCTGACACGCATGACCAACTACTGCTGGCTCCAGACCGGCCAGGAGCGACTCACGACTGGTGTCCAGGACGTGCGTGTCGGTATCGGCAGTCGCATTGACAAACATGTACTCGTACTCGTACGTTGAGAAGGAGCGCGCATCATAAGGAGCTCGAGGAGGGACTCGCTCATGGCAATGCGCGCTCAGGGACTCGGCAGCAGACGCACAGTACGCGCTCGTCTCTTCACTCGTCTCTCTCTATCATGCGCTCTCTGTTTTCTCGTTCTTCACGTCCAATCACACGGTTGAGCAAAGACACACAAGCAGCAAACCGGCTCTGCTCCATCAAGAACGCGCTCACATGTGTGCGCGCTCTATAGAGCAATCAGATGGCAGTCTCTAAATCAGCGCTGTTGGCACTGCCACCTCCACACACGGCATGCAAGAGAGAGTGCTGCGAGCAGCACTGCGACGCGGCGACACCGAGTGCCGAGCCGAGCCGAGTGGTGATCGTCAAATGGCGCGCGGTGTGCGCTACTGGTGGGACTGACTGACTGACTGACTAGCACCAACACCCACCCAGCCAACCAGCCAGAAGAAGAGCTCTTCGCGCGCTCGCTCTTCGCGAACGTGTTTGAGTGTGAATGCAGAGACCATCGTCATCCACTCGCGCGCAACCAGCAAACAAAACTTCAACTGCGTCTACACACACCGGAGCTCCAGCGGGAGCTAACAACACCATCAGTCTTTCATGACGGGTTTGTGTCTTGAGAGTCTGGGAATCTGAGAGTCTTAGAGGCTAGTGAGTTTGCGCCTGTTAAAGACTGGTGCTGCGCTTGGTGCGTCGTGTTGCCTCTTGAGGAGACACACACACAGAGCAGCAGCATGAAGTAGTAGCGTTAGCTCGCGCGACTTGCGGCGCGACATGACGCCACCAACACCGACTTGAGCGAAAGCCGCCGCTCGAGAGGCAGCAGAATCAGAGCAACGTGTGTGCACATGCACATGCACAACACACGTCTTCAAGAGCAGAGCCCATTTGACACACACACACAGAGACACAGCGAGAGCGAGCAAGCGAGCAAGTGTGAGTGTGCGTGTGAGCGAGAGAGACCCAGCGAGAGAGAGCGGGTCGAGTTGTAACATCACCACCTCAAATCAAATCCTCGCCGCACTTTTCTTATTCGACCTCTATGTTTCTTTGGAACCGCAAATCTGCAACAAGTCTGTCCACTGACTGCACTGTTGCTCGATACTGCGCGCGCCATTCATTGTTGCGCACACGAGTAAATTGTTCGCGATCAAAATCGAGCAATAGACTGTTGCTTTGAGCTTTGAGCTTTGAGCTTCGAGCTTCGTTCACCACTCGACTCGCTTTGATCGGCACCTTCATTTGCCCGAGCTACGAAAGCACGTTGTGTCCCTGGGACCATCGACACACACACTTGCTTTCAGCTTTCAGCTTTCAGCGCGCGAGCGGCGAACAGACTCTCGTGTGCTGTCGTCGCAAACGAGAGTCTGACCGCACAAATCGCATGGTGCTGTGCAAGCCGTAATTCGCGCTTTACGCGACTGTAAAACCACATTTGTCCGTGTGATGTGCATACTGTTTGCATTGATTGCTGTTGGTAAAACCGCACATAAATTTGTGAATTGCATCGCTAAAAAACCGAGCATAGCATAAGAGTGGGAGGGTGGTTGAAAATCGAGGCGGAGCGAGGGTTCGGGTCACTCGCTTCGTCCTTGACATGACTCTGTGGCTTCAGCTCGACCACATGGTGCGTGGTTTTCGTATAGAGAGACGCTGTTGCTGCTGGTGCGCGCGCCGACACACACACACACGAAGAGCGAGCGAGACTGCGGACAGCAAGCGAGCGAGCGGTAGAGCGCAGCACACACACTCGCACACACAGACTCGAGTCCTCAGGACACTGGGACAATCGCAACCGCCCCCGACAGCTTACCAGCCGCGACACACACTCGAGCGAGCACTGGCTGCGTGTGAGAGCTTCTCCTCCTCCTCCACTGCCGCCACACACCGCACTGCCGCAGCGTCGGCAATTCCCAAATCCGCGCGCTTCGCACCTGTCCACATCATCGACGACCACCTTCTCGTTCACCAAGAGTGGTCACGTGAGCACGAGCAAGGGCGTGTCGCTGTGGAGATTCACCTGCTCTAGCAACAACAACAGCAGCACGTCGTGCGCTTGAGGGCTCGACCAGCAGCAGCAGCGACAAGGCCAACGAACCCCCTCACATCGTTCACGCACACGCAAGCAAGCACACTCATGCCACACCAGCACAAGCAACAACTGCAGCAGCTGCAGCCAGCAGAGCACGCGCATCTCAAGAAGATGGCGGCAAACGGCACAGCAGCGAGCAGCAACGGCAGCAGCAGCGGCCACCGCTCGCACCACAACCACCACCGCCACCCGCAAGGTGGTGAGAAGCTCCAGCACCTCTCCGGCATGCTCGAAGTCAAGTTCAAAGGCGGCGCGTTCTCGACATGGTCGGACGTGTTTGTGCGCCTCGAAGGCCGCTGGCTCACGGTGCACAAGCGCGAGCGCGACTCGCTGCGCATCGGCGCGGTCGAGCTCGGTCCAGGCGTCGAAGTGACGGACCTGAACGACACCGAAGCGTCAACCAAGTTCCCACGGCGCTTCGACTTGCTGTGCAAGGGCGGCTCGCTCCCAGCGACCGAGATGGGCTTCCGCACCAAGTCGCGCAAAGACCGCGACCTGTGGGCGCTTGCGATCGCGACGAACATTCACATCCTCACGACGGTCGGACTCGACCTGTCGTACGCGATTGCGGACCTCGAGCCCGTGATCACGCGCATGAAAGAGGCGCTGCCACTCACGCCAATTCGCATCCGGAGCGACTTGGCGATCCGGTGCTCGTCTGGCGAAGACATCGTCGCGTTCCTCGTCGCGGAAGAGCTCGCAACAGACCGAACGCACGCAAACATAATCGGTCGTCGGCTCCTGGCGATGAACGTGATCCACCACGTCGTGTGGGAAAAGGGCTTTGTCGACGCGAGCGAGCAGTACACGCTCTCGGAGCTCGACGAAGAGCTCGGGTACGAGGTCGAGCACTTTCAAAAGTACCTCGACAGTCGCAAGTTCTGGAAGTACTTTGACAGCGACGCGTCGTCGAGCAACAGCAGCACGCGCAGCGGTCGCAGTGGCCGCGGCGCACGCAGTGCTGCGAGCATGAACGGATCGACTGTGGGTGTACCGCGCGGTTCGGCGGCGACGCAGTCGCAAGCGAGTGTCTCGAGCCAGGACGAAGCGTCAAGCGCGTCTGCATCGGCAAAGCTCCCGCCGTCGCTCGATGCTGTCGTCGCAGACAAGAAAGCGAAGCACTGCGGCGTGTGCAAGAAAGGCTTCAACCCACTGCGTCGGCGCTACGTCTGCCGCTCGTGCGCAGCGACGGTGTGCAGCCACTGCAGCATGTCGCGCAAAGTCGAGTCTGCCGACGAAGGGTCAGTGACTGCGCGCGTGTGCGTCGGCTGCAAGCTTAGCGCTGGCAAGTCGCAAGAGGACTTTTACGACCAGATCTTCACGGGTCCGCAGCTCACGGCCACGACGAGCACGAGCGAGCGCTCGAATGTCTCGGGCAGTGACCGCGCGAGCTCGTTCTCGCAAGCGTCGACATCGAGCGCACTGGCGTCGTCGTTTGCGTCTGAGAAGCGCGTAGCAAGCTCATCGAGCATCCAGCAGCACGCGCCATCGTCGTCGTCGTCGTTCCGCCGCAAGTCGAGCACCATGTCGCTCACGAGCACTGGCAGTGGAGCTGCAGCGCATGCGCCGCGGCGTCTCTCGATCTCGTCGTCGACTGCAGGCGAGTGTCCGTTCTGCATGAACGAAGGCTGCGGACCACTGCGGGACTACTTCGAAGTGCCGTACCCAGTGGCACAGGAAGTCGTCGACCGCGACGGGTGCAACTACATCACAGCGAACGAGCTCGACAACGAGCACGCGCGGCTTCGGTCCGTGCGCATTCTCATTGACGCACTTGCAACTGGCGCGCTTACGCAGTCGCTCTTGCACTTTTGCTCGATGGCGACGATCGCAACGAGCAGTCCAATCGCACTCGTCGGGTTGCTTGCACGAAGCGAGTACGTCGTCGTGGCGCAGAACGGCGAGCCAAGCCTTATGGACCACAGCATCCCGCGCGACAAGTCGTTCGCAGCGCACACGTGCCGCAATGGCGTCCCGCTCGTGTGCAGTGACGTGAGTCGCGACGTGCGCTTTGCTGGCAACCCGTGGCGCCGCGACGTGCTCCACGCGTCGTTCTACGCTGGCATTCCTATCACGCTCTCGGATGGCCACACGGTTGGCGCGATCGAAGTCTTTGACGTGAACGCGCGGTACGCGTGTACTGAGATCGTGACGCAGCTCCAAGCCGTCGTGCGCGGCGTCGTGAAGAAGATGGACGATGTCGTTGCGAGTGCGCCGATGGACCAGTACCCGCACCACGCCGAGGAGTACGAAATGGACGACCTCGCGTCCGTGTCTTCGATCGACAGCTCCATGTCGGTCGAGAGCCGACCTGATACGTCGGTCGCACACACGACTGCGTCGCCACCGGCGCCTGCGACTGCTGTTGTGCAGGAAGACGAGAGTAATGGCAATGGCGATGCAGCAGCCGCAGGTACGCAGCCGAGCGACAATGAGATGGAGCTCCGGCTGATGGAGCTGCTGTCGCAGACGACGACGACGCAGGAGCAGCTGCGGAACCAGCAAGGGCACATGGTGCACGCGATCTCGTCGCACTCGAAGCAGATCACGGAGCTCGCGAAGCAGCTCGAGCGCATGGAGTCGACGCTGAACGCCAAGCTCGGTGGCGACGACGGGACGCCGTAGACAATCGGACTGCACTGCACTTGTAAGCGCGGGACATACACACACGCGCATGCACTTATGGTAATGATCAATGATGATGGTGATGACGATAACAATGACGTACGAGCGTAGCGAGTGACGTGAGGCAACAGACTCGCTCACGACTCTCGCACACACATGATGCCTCGGTAGATGCAGCAGCATGATGTTAATTAGCACGTGCCTTTCAATATGATGGCCCCTTCGTACTTTGCCACACAGAGATGCACTTGCAGCAGTGAAGCACATGCTCGTCGGGACGTACCCGCACACACAGAGGCGCTTACAGCCGTTGATGCGTGCTGTCAAGTGTCAAGATGCAAGGTGTGCAAGTTGCTGTGACCGTCACTCTTGCTGTGTGTCGTAATGCGCTGACCGGGTTATAGACAAACTGTGTCAAGCACTGTCGTCACGCGAATACAAGCCTGTTTATTGAGCCGGATAGTTGGATTGTATACTTGCTTTGCAATTCGCAGCAGACAGTGCGAGTGTCGGATACACACACTACAGTCACTCTGTTTTTGCACTTACAACACTTATTGCGCCGGATACGAAATGAAACTATACGTCAAGCACACGCCACAGTCGTATACTCGTGAGTGGCTCAAACCACCTCCCCCTCTGCGTCGCCGCGAGCCGCACAAGCGCGCCGCTCAGTAGAGAAAGAAGCCCCTCCGCGTCTCCGTCTCGTTGCCCGCTTTTACTGCCACGATGCTCAGCCGCCTCGCGCTCCGTCAAGCCACGATCCGCATGGCCGCGGCCAAGGCCTCGGCGCGCACCTCGGTGCCGTCGGTCGCCGCGTTCCACAGCAGCGCTGCGCGCAAGGAGGAGGAGAACAAGTCGGCCGCGGACGCCGTCCACCCGGGTCTCCTTTCGCAGTACGGTCTCGACGACTGGAAGATCTCGGCGCCGATCATCGGTGCCATCTCGATCCCGGCGCTCAGCAACGGCGTACGTTCACACGCATAGCGCGCCGGCGTTAGTGTATAAAGCGACCTGTTACATTGCGTGTTTGACTGACGCGCCATTGCTCATTGTGTTTGTCTGAATGCTGTAACAGTTCTACGTCCTGAACGAGGAGACACAGCTTGCGTGCTGCTTCTTCCTCTTCTGCACGTCGGTGTACAAGTTTGGCGGTGACGCGATCGCGTCGTACTTTGACGCGCGCGCGAACGCGATCCTGAGCGAGCACAACCTCGTCGAAGACGCGAACATTGCGCTCGCGAAGGAGACGCTTGCGACGCACGCGTCGCTCTTGAACATCCACGAGGACATTGCGGCCGTCGCGGAAGCGCACAAGGACGCTGTCGAGCTCATGTGCCAGGTCCAGGCCGCGAAGCTCCGCCACAAGACGCGCGACACGTTCGTGAAGAACCTCGAGTCGATCCGCGAGATCGAGGCGAGCTACAACCTCGAGCTCCAGAAGTCGATGGTCTCGAACGCGACGAAGAAGGTGCGCGCGATCGTCGAGAAGGGCGACAAGAACCTCAAGGCTGCGGCGTTCAAGCACGCACTTGACATCCTCTCGCAGGCGGACGTCGACGAGAGCAAGGAGGACGACATCGCGGCGCTCTTCTCGAAGGAGCTCCGTGCGTACGCTGAGGGTCTCGAGGCGAAGCAGGGCCAGGTCGTGCAGCTCACGGCTGCGGAGCAGAAGGAGCTCCAGGCGGACCTCGACGCGTACATGAAGCGCTTTGACCTCGAAGACGCCGACTTCAAGGCGCCGACTGAGATCAAGCTCGAGCTCATGTAAGCAGCGAATCTGTCGTTGTGACCAACGCCGCTGCTGTGGTCGTGCTGCTCCGACTGCTGCTGCGAGACGTAGATGGTTGGACTCTGTCGTTGACGCGGAGAGCGAGCGAGCTGACGTTGCGCGAGTGAGCGCTCGGCGGCAGCAGCAGCACACGGGCGTGCGCCTGAACTGATGATGATACCATTGAGAACACGCACATGATGATCATGAACAAGAACAAGCGGACGTAAAGCAGTTGGCTCTTTCGCATGAGTGTCTGTCTGTCGATGCTTCTGTCTCTGGGTCTCGGTGGCGCTCTCTCAGTCCCTTGATACGTAGGACTGAGCTAGGTCACTCTCTCAGTCTAGTCGCGAGTCTACGCCAGAGTCGCTAGCCTAGCCAAGTCAAACTCGAGCCTAGCCACCTCCTAGCCTCGAGGCGAGCTACTCGACTAGAACCGCTTCGCGTGGCTGAACGAGAGCTGCCCAGTTGTGCGAAAGCCCGTGGGCGTGAGGTCGTAGATCGGACCTGGGGAACTCGCACTCGAGCTTGGCGATGCGCGCAAGCGGCGCTCCGTGCCAAATGTCGGCGAGACGCCAGGTCGCACGTCCTTGAACGTGCCTTTGAGCGCAATGTTCGGTCCTGGTCCTTCGGCTTTGCCGTTCAGCGGCTGCCGCGTCGATGTGCCAAACTTGGGCGACGCTGAGGCTGCGGCGCTGAGCGTCTCAGGCAAGTCGTAGATCGGACCTGGCGACGGCGTCGTGTCGCTATTGAGCGCACTTCGCGCTGCATTGTCGAATGCAGTCGCGCCAGCGCTGCGGCAGACCGAGCTCGCTTGTTTCCCACACGAGCTCGGTGACTCGTACGAACCGGGACCAGCGCATGGATTCACGCGCTTCTTCGTAGTATCCCAGTCCTCGCGCGTGCTCGTGCCAAAGCCTTTCTTCGGTCCGGTCCCAATGCTCGTTGGGAGCTTGTAGAGCGCATCAGTGGAGCCTGTACCGCTCTGCCACTTGAAGCGCGTCTCAGTTGGTGTGTATGTCGCGATCGTGTGGTGCACGCCGTACTTGGACGGCGAGTCAAAGAGCGGCGTGTGCCGCGACGTCGCGCTTTTCGCTGGACTTGCCATCGCTGTGAACGGCGGTCAGGAGCTGCTCGTGTGGATGGATTGATGGCGATGTGCGCTCGTACGAGGCAGCTTGTGCTCTTACCAAGGCACATGCTCTGGCACACCAGGTAGGCACAGGCAGGCACAGGCAAGCACACAAGACACCGACGACACGAGGTCATGATGATAAATTTGGACAGTAGTCTTATGCGCGTCTTGAATCTTATGCAGCGGCAGCGACGATAGTGATGCTTGTGCATGTGAAGCTAGCGACGGCGATGGCGATCGCGACGATGGTCGCTCGCACGTGGCGACAATGAGAGCAACTTGGTCGTGGGCGAGAGCAGCAATGCAGACGTTGCGACCCAGGACTCTTTGCGCTGACGAATCGCTGCTGGTT
>JAASFN010000749.1:0-14289 GCA_023333795.1 Globisporangium rhizosaccharum | reverse complement strand
CTCGCTCGCTCACTCACTTGCTCACTTACAAGGCGCTTGCTACTTCGCCTCACGCGCGCAGCGAGCAGCCGTAGCAGCAGCCGTAGCAGTACGAACAGTCGAGCAAAAGATCGCAGACACCGAGCACATCTGCACGAGCAGCAGCCATGACGTCGAATAGCGAATCCATTACAGGCACCAAGTGCTACGTCCCAGACGACCATCACGTGTGGCTCCCAGCGCAGATCGTGCGCGAAGAGAAGAGCGAGGACCCGTCGAAACCCGAGAAGACGCTCGTACTGCGCGTGTTTGGTGCAGATGCCGAGCAATCGGCTGCTGCATCAAGCGCGTCGTCGCTGCCGTTTGAAGAGCGCGTGATGGACTTCAACGACAAGCAGACAAAGGCGCTGATGAAGAGCCTGCAGCTCGAGTCGCTGCCGTACCAGAACGAGAACCTCGGGCCATGTGGCATTGACGACATGATTGCGCTCAACTACCTCCACGAAGCGGCGATCCTGTACAACGTCAAGCGGCGGTTCCTCCAGCGCTTGCCGTACACGTACACGGGTGACATTTGCATCGCCGTGAATCCGTACCAGTGGCTCCCAGAGCTCTACGCAGACGACATCCATACGCAGTACTTGAGTAAGAGCCGCGACGAGCTCCCGCCGCACGTGTACGCGACGTCTGTCGCGTCGTACAATGACATGAAGCGCTATGAGCGGAACCAGTCGATCTTGGTCTCCGGCGAGTCTGGCGCTGGGAAGACCGAGACGACGAAGATCCTCATGAACCACTTGGCGTCGATCGCCGGTGGCTTGAACGACACGACGATCAAGAAGATCATCGAAGTGAACCCGCTCCTCGAGTCGTTTGGCAACGCAAAGACCGTCCGGAACGACAACAGCTCGCGCTTTGGCAAGTTCACGCAGCTCCAGTTCGACACCTGCGGCATCCTCGTCGGTGCCAAGTGCCGCACGTACTTGCTCGAGAAGACGCGTGTGATCCATCACGACGCCCCAGAGCGGAACTACCACATCTTTTACCAGATCCTCGAGTCCTCGAGTGCGCCGCAGTGGTTCCTCGACGCTGCGACGTCGTATCGGTACACAGGCGACAACACAGCGATGAAGATCGAAGGCGTCTCGGACGCGACGCACTTTGAGCGCACCAAGACTGCGCTGGGGCTCATTGGCCTCGGTTTGGACGCGCAAGATGTGTTCTTTGGTGTGCTCGCAGGCATTCTGCACTTGGGCGAAGTCGCGTTCCACGCCAAGCCTGGGAACGACGAAGAGAGTGAGATCGCCCCTGGCGACGTCGGCACTGCGCTTGCAACGCAGCTGCTCGGCGTCTCAGCGGACGATCTCGAGACTGCGCTCTGCTCGCGCAAGATCACAGTGTCAGGCGAAGTCCTCAGGACGCACTTGCGCAAAGCGCAGGCTGAAGAGTGTCGCGACGCATTAGCAAAAGCGATCTACGCAAACGTCTTTGACTGGCTCGTCGCGCTGATCAACGCCACGCTCGAGAACGACGCAGCGATGCAGCACCACGTTGGGATCCTCGACATCTTTGGCTTTGAGCACTTTCAGCACAACTCGTTCGAGCAGTTCTGCATCAATTATGCGAACGAGAAGCTCCAGCAAAAGTTCACACAGGACGTGTTCAAGACGGTGCAGCTCGAGTACGAGGCGGAAGGCATTGCCTGGAGCCACATTGAGTTCGCTGACAACCAGGACGTGATTGCGCTCATTGAAGACCGTCTCGGGATCATCTCGCTCTTGAACGACGAAGTCATGCGACCAAAAGGCAATGACGAGTCGCTCGTGTCAAAGCTCACGTCGATCCACAAAGAGGACAAGCACGTGATCGAGTTCCCACGCACGTCGCGGACGCAGTTTACGATCAAGCACTATGCCGGCGCTGTGACGTACGAGTCGATGGGGTTCTTGGAGAAGCACAAAGACGCGCTCTTGCCAGACCTCTCGGACCTCATGCGCGGGTCGTCGAAAGCGTTCTTGCGCGACGTCTTTGCTGTCAAAAGCAGCGAGAACGGCACTAGCGCAAAGCTCCAGCGCAGTGATAGTCGAGCCAAGAAACCGCTCGGTGGCGGCGGCCGCGCCGTCGGCGGTGCGCTCACAGTCGCAAACGTCGGGACGCAGTTCAAAGACAACTTGAACGAGCTCATGACGAGCATTCGACAGACCAAGGTGCACTACGTCCGGTGCATCAAGCCGAACCAGCGCAAGAGTCCAGACGTACTGGAGCACGCGATGGTCGTGTCGCAGCTCCGGTGCGCCGGTGTGATCGAAGCGATCCGCATCTCGCGCGTCGCGTATCCGAACCGCATGCTCCTGGACGAGCTCTTGGACAAGTTCTGGGTCTTTGACACGCGTCGGAAGCGCGACGACGTCTCGTTCGCGGACCGATGTCGCGACGTCATGGAGACCATGACGTTCACATCGCCGAGTCAGTACCAGATCGGTCGCACGCGCATCTACTTTCGCTTTGGCGTGCTCGAAGAGATGGAGGACAAGCGCGCTGCGTGTCTCGATGTCCAAGCGCGCCGCGTGCAGCACGTCATGCGCGGCTTCTGCACGCGGCTGCAGTACTTGCGCAAGCTCGAAGCGATCATCAAGCTCCAGGTACGACAGTCCACGTGTGTCGTGCGTTGTCCTGAGGCAACGGCGGCCACTCACTCACTCCTCTCTGCCTCTGTCTTTGTCTCTGGTTGCCTTGATCGGTAGTCTGTGGCGCGTTGCGTCGTCATGATGAACCGCTACAACGCGTTCATGCACGCGCTGATTGTGCTCCAAGCGCGCTGGCGCGGCTACCAGGGTCGCCGCGTCGCCATTGCAGTGCGCAAACGCAAGAGCGCGATCACGATCCAGCGCCACATCCGCGGCTTTGTCAAGCGGTGCGTTGTCTAGTGCTTTGCGTCGTACTGTAGACTCGTGACGACCACGCTGGTGCTGCTGCTGTTGTCATACGCTTGAGACTCGTAGACCTCACACTTGCTGTGTGTCCTGTGGCTGACACTGTCGTACTCGAACAAACGAACAGGAAGCAGTTCAAGCGCATTCGCAAGAGCGCGATGAAGATCCAGGCGTTTGTGCGCATGAAGCTCGAGCAGCGCAAGTTCCAAGTGCTGCTCCAGGAGAAGAAGCTCCAGGACAACATGACGTTCCAGCTCCAGAGTCTCCAGTCGCGTCTCCATGACGAGCAGCGCCGGAATGCGCAGCTCAAGCAAGAGCGCGACTCGAACTTGCGCGAGAGCGTGTTGTTCGCCGAGACCGACGGGTTGCGGTCGCGTGGCAAGTCGAGTGCGCACGTGTGGATGGCGGACGCTGATGGGATCATCAGTCAGCTTAACGACGAAGCGAATCGCCTCCGGCGCGAGAACGAGGAGCACCGAGCGCAGAACTACGCGCTCAAGAACGAGCTCGAGAAGCTCAAGAACGAGAAAGAGGTGCTCGCCGCCAACTTCCACGTCAAGATCCGACAGTTTGAAGACACGGTACGTCTGACAAGTGCTCAACTAGTGACGCCACTGGCACGGCGCGTGTGTGTCTTGTCGTCCAGAAGTGACTGAGCGACTGGTCTGGTCTGCTGTGCTGTGCCTCTCGCTGCGTCGCTAGGTGCGCGAGAAAGACAAGAAGCTCGCAGCAGCAGAGAAAGAGTGCCACAAGCTCCGTGAGCTCGCAGGGCTCTCTGGCGTCCAGTCGCTCGAGCGGCAAAAGTCCATGGGTCGCGAGCGCAACAAGACGCTCTTTCGGACGCTCGGGTCAAAGAAAGACATTGGTCATAACTCCAGTGACTCGATCGGCGACTACGACCGCAGTTCACTTGCGATGCACGCGACGCTTGCGCAAAAGTCCGCCGACACGGCGCAGTTCCTCAAAGCCTCGGCGCAGCGCATGACGCGCGCCAAGTTCTGGGGCGGCAGTGGCGGCGACGACGACGGTAGCACAGGCGACCGGCTGTCTGGTGGTGACTTTACCGACAGCGGCGGCCGCATGTCGCTGCTCCAAGGCGTTGGCGCAGCAGGCGTTGGCGCCATGACGACGCTCAAAGGCAAGATCACCGCAGTGAAAGGCAAGTACTATGGCGACGGTGCGAGCGACGCGCTCGGTCGTCCTGGCTCAGAAGGCGCGTCGACTGCTGGCGTGCGCGAGTCGTTCAACCTCGATGCCATGCCCGAGACGCCACTGCCACCAGGGTGGGAAGCGCGGCTGTCGCGCTCAAAGGGCAAAGTGTACTTCTGCAACCCGGCGCTGAAGCTCACGCAGTGGGACCGTCCGACGATCGAGTCGCTCAAAGCGAAGAAGCAGGCGGCAGTCGCAGCTCAGCGCGCGCGAAAGTACGTTGTCTTAGACGCACTTGGTCGACTGTTGCTGGTGCTGATGATGATGCACTCGCTCAATCCTGACTTGACTGTGTCGTTCCTCGTGTGTGTGTGTGAGACAGGGAGTCGAAAGTGCAGAGTCCAGGTCGCGACTCGGTCATTGGTACGATCCGCTCTCTCTGCGCTTGCAGGTTGCCATTGCTTGACAGGACTAACGACTATTGTGTCTGTGGCTCTCTCGCTCTCGCAGTTGAAACCATGGAAGGACAGATCTAGGAGCTCGTCATCAGCTCTCCAGTCCGTCCATCAGTCCGTCTCGCTCGTCCTTCATCTGTATGTTCGTTCTTCACCTACCATCTGCAACGAGAACGAACAAAGAGAGAAGAGAGCGATGCCATGCGTGTGTGTGTGCTGTTGAGCCGACGGTCAAAGGCGCTTGGTACGATTGTCAGAAGCCATTTGGACGCGAGCCATCGTACGGAAAGACGCTATCAGGTGCAACAGCTACGTTCATGGCTGCTGTCTGCTGCTGGAAGCACTGCTGGCAGCTGAAAGCGTCGTCGTGAGCGAACCAGAGCGCTGCAAACGTCGCAGTTGGGCACGAATGGCAGAGCCGACAGTCGTCTGGTACTTCCCAGCTCTGCTTCATCCGCAGCGGATTGTAGAAAAAGCGCTCGCCTGTGTCCACATAGCGTCCACATGAGAACGACACTTGCACATCATCACCAATAGCAGCACACAAGCGAACAGAGACACTACTGTCCGCACCAGTGACTTGATCCTCGAGCAAGTGCCACTGATCTGGGTACTCGAGCTCTTCAGATCCGAGTCCAAATGGCTTGCGCAGTGATCGCGCGCCGCTGAACGTGTTGCGGTAGACTGCGACTTGCCGCTTCGAATCAAACTCTTTCACAAACAGCACGCGGATCTCACGCCGCAGGAGCTGCCGCGCTGCAAACATGCGGAACGCGCTCTGGACGCGCACTGCGCTCTTCTCGCGGCGCACACCCTCTTCCGCGTTCTCTTTGGTCTGCCAATACGCACAAGTGAGAGCATGCGAGAGTGATAGTGAGACTGCGCAGTGCACCAAAGTAGCAGCTTGGACTCTATGATACGCGCTGCCAGCTCTGAGATCACTCACCGCGCGCGCTTCCTCTTCGTCTGCGAGCTGGTTGATGAACTCAGCCTCTGCTTGGCGCCAGTCTTCCTCTGCCTGTGTGAGCAAGCAACACACAAGGCGATGAACAACGTGGCACAGATTCCTATCGCAAACACATTCACACACACTGACCTGCTGCCGCTCTTTGGCTTCTTCTTCGTCAATGATCTCGAGCTGCGCTCGTGCATCGACTTCGCGCGCTGGAACACTCACACCCGAGCTTTTGTAGCGCGCGAGCAGCTCTTTCTTGCGCTCGCGGATCGCGCGCTGGAGCGTCTGCTGCAGCGCTTTCCACTCGCCTGGCTCCTCGAGCAGCAGCACCTGTGAGACAAAGAACTTGCGCTTCTGCGCTCGCTCGGCAATGCGCGTGCGCCACTCGCTCTCGATGCGCGCAAACGCAGCAGCGCTCTGCTGCTTGAGCTCCTCTTTGCGCTCGTCGCGTGCACGCTTGAACGCGTCCCACTGCCGCTGGCGCCGCAGACGCAGTACCTTTTGCTTCTCCAGTACGTCGATCTGCTTGCGCTTGCGCAAGGCTTCGTGCTCTTCGCGGAGCTTGTCGAACGCTGCAGTCACGTCGTGGCGGTGCCGCCGTGCAGCACGCACTGCGTTCTGCGCATTCTCCTCCATCTCGTGATCGAGCTTGCGCCGCGCGAACGCGTCTTCAAGGCGCCGCTGCTCGACCTTGTCGCGCACAAGCGCGCGGAAGAACCGCTGCAGCCGAGTTGCCATGACTTCGCGCACATACGCACGGAACGCATCGCGCTCGAGCTGGAGCTTCGCCATCTCGGCGACGTAGAACGCAAGTACGCGCTGGCGCACTGCGATGCGCCCGAGGCGACCGCGATACACACGCTGGATGCGCACAGCGCGCTGGTTGCGCTTGCGCACGTCGCGCAGGAACCGCACAAAGTGTGATCGCATACGGAACGCGCCTTGGACGCGGATCGCAGCTTGCACGCGGCGCCACTGGTACTCGCCGAGCTGTCGACCGAGGTAGCCGCGGAACGTGCGCTGGATCTCGATCGCAGCAATGCTCTCAATCGCATAGCGCTTGAGCTTGATGAACGCCCACATGCGCTGCACGCGCGCCATCTTGCCACAACTCGCTGTCATGAGTGCCCGTATGCGTTTGCGAACGCGTGCGAGCTGAGTCCAGATGAAGAAGCAGTGGCGCAGTGCGCGCGTAGTATGTAAGAACCGCAGGCGCTTGATCGTGCGAATGTCATGCTCGCGCTTGCGTCGACTGAAGACAAAGTCGCGATAGAGCGGACTCGTGAGCTCATCGAGCACAGTCGTGTGAGGTGTCACGCGTGCAAAGAGCACAGACATGGGCGGCTGCGCAAGCATCTTTTTGAAGCGCCGGTACGTCATGCGCGCTGAGGTGCCAGGCCCTGCTGGCATCAAGTCGATCGCGTGGCGGATCTACACAGCGCACACATAGACACCACAGCAGTCAGCTCGTCAGGCTACCTGTCCATTCACTGCGAGTGTCGAGCTCACAGACGTAGACGCACGCGCTCAGAGACGAACCGCGCAGCTGTATGGCTGCGGAGAAAGTGTGTGAGGATCGTCGTGACATGGCCGCCAGCGACGGCGTCACGGTCTCGCAGCTCGAGGTACCCGCTCGACGCATACGCACTAAAGAGCCACGCGCAGTGCTCTTTCATACCGAGCAGCGGCTCTTGGAACATGCGCAGCGCTGCGAGCAGCACGCGCCAGTTGACACACTCGACGCCGTCGCTCGCGGCGCGCTCGAATGCGTACTGCATGACATCCAAGTGGCGGCAGAGTGCTGTCTCTTCGCGCTCGAGCTTGCGCCGCACGCCGTCGTCAATGCCAAGGACGCTCCGCAGTACACTCACGAAGCGTGCTTTCGTGACCATCTCGTGTGGGAATGCGCGATGGAAGTTCTCAAAGAGCGCGCGGTCGTCGCCAGCGAGACGCGTGGCGTGGAAGCGTGGGACGGCGAGCAGGGTGTAGAGCTGGAGCGTCTCGCGCCACTTGAGGAGGTGGAACTTCTCGAGCGTCCCTGCTGCTGACGGCACAAGCAGCGCTGGGAGGTCGATTGCCCACACATCTGCAGGTATAAGCACCTCGGGGACGCGAGTCGGTGATGTCTTGGCAGTAGTACTGCTGTTGTTGCTGTTGCTGCTGTCAGTAGTTGCGTTGTCGCGTCGCTCTGACTCTGAGGACTCGCCAGTGTTCTCATTGCCAGGGCTGTCCAACACAGCGACTTCGGCAGCGATCGCAGTCCATGGCAGTGTGACATCAATGTACTCGCTTGAGTCATCGTCGTCGCTGTCTTCACGCTCTTTGCTCTTGTCTATCGCTTGCTCATCTGATGGCTGTTGCGACTGCTGCCGCTGCTCTTGCTGAGCAGACAATACGTCATCGTCGTCGAGATCATCGAGGTAGTCGAGCAAGTCGTAGCCAGTCTCGGAGCGCGAGACGCCTGCAGTCGCACTATCGCCATCGTCGTGATCAGAGCGCGGCGTCAGCACATCGAGGAGCAGGTCCATCGAATGCGCACTCGCTCATGCACGCAAGCGCAACCGGCGACTGACGGATCACTCACAAGCGAGACGGAAGAGTCGCGTGCCCCTTTGACGAACACTGTCGAGACGTATCATCTGCAGGTACGCCTGCATTGAACACACTCTGTCTGACTAGATCTATTGCTGCTTCTTCCTTCTCCTCTTCTTCTTGCTTGCAGCGTTGCTACTGACAAAGTTCGCAGGCTTCTCCCATCGTGACTCGCCTGTGCGGATGTTGTAGTAGAACGCGCGCTTTTTCGCAGGGTCGTGGAACTGCTCGATACGGCAAGTGTCAGCGGTCTCTCTCTCACGCACACACAGACGCCTCGCATCAGAGCACAGTCCAAGCACATAGCATACACAAGCTGGGGCGCACCTGCTTCCAGTAGCTCAGTTTGTCTTCTGGGAGGTTCAGACTCGCCCACGCTTTTGTGTGTCGCTGCTTTGCTCGCCTCTCTTCGGGTCGCGGCTTCGACGCAGTGCTCACGTCTTGCAAGCCGCTCTTTGCAAAGAGGAACGTTGTAAACTGGTACCCATGTACGTGCACGAGTGCTTTGCGTACTGCTTCGCACGGAGCAGGAGCGAGTGTCCCGCTTGCGACTTGTGCTGCGATCTCGAGAAAGCGCTCGCGTGCTGTCTCCTCTGTCAAGCAACTGGTCGCTACCGACTGCGAGTGTGAAGACGACGGTGAGTGCAACATGTCGATACACACAGATGCGATCACGTTGTTGGCTGTCACGCGCCACGCTTCGTCGAGGTTTGTGAACCCGATAGCGTCACGCATAGCACCATCGTTCGAGTCTTGAGCACAGATCGGACCTAATTTGACACGGCCGATCGACTCGTTGGTGGCGTCGCTGCAGCAGAGAGTGGCGTTGCGTTAGTGAGAGGCAGACGTGAGTGCGACACCAATCAGACGATCGCAGCAGTAGAGTGCGTACATGGACGGAAGAATCTTCCGTGGTGTCGAGAGGAGCTGGTTCTCGCTGGTCGCCAGTGGCGTGTGCTCATCGAGCGGTGCTTGCAAACTCGAGTGCCGTCCCACCCACGACCACACGTTCGTCCAGTGCTTTATGTGGTGTCGCTTGCGATGGACGTGGACTTGCGCAGCAGTGATGATGTCAGAGAACGAGAGGAACGTCGCGTGCATTCCGACTGCTTGGAGCTCACGCCGTCGCGTCTGCAGTGCTCGCCACGTGTTGGCACCGAGGATGCGTCGCTGGAGCACGCGCTGGATCCAGACGCACGGGAACACGAGCACTGCGCTTCAGTGGGACACAACGAGTCACGATGAAGGTGCATAAGCAGGAGCAGTCAGACAGTTAATCAAACACTGAGCAGCTAGCAACCATCGGAAGAGCAGTGGCACTGGTGTGGGTACCTGGAAAGAGCTTGGCGACATCCAGGACGGTCGCGACACTGTGGACGCTCTGAAAGTCGAGTCTGCGTGGTTGTGCATCTGCAGTGATCGCTTGACTTGCCGTTGTTCTATCAGTGATGCTGTTGCGGCTGGTAGCTGATGACGACGACCGATCGTCGTACAGCTCACACAGTAATGTCTGGAGATGCAGCTCGTGGGCACTGAGGACACCGACAAAGAACTCAAAGCACTGCACGATCTCGTCACAGAGACTCGGCGCAGTCACAACAGCCAGCGATGTTGTTGCCGGCGGCTGTGGTTCTCGACCGACAGCAGTCTCAGTTGCGTGCAGTGTCTCTGCGTCTTCTGACTGCTGTGGTTCATGCAGCTCGGCTGAAGGCAGCGACACTGATGCGAGCGGCCGACACGCCTCGGCGATCGAGATCTGCAAGAGCTGACGACGTGATGTAGCATTCCACGAGCGTGCGTTAGTACACTGAAGCGAACGCTTGCAAGCTAGCTTAGCACTCAAGACAGCAGCAGCGGCAACGCACGCACCTTGTCGACTTCAAGCGTGCACACAGAGAAGCAGACAGCGAACCACTGGAGGATGTCCCAGCGCTGCGTCATGCCGCTGCGATGGGTCGCCCCATCTGGAAACTCTGGCAGCAAGAAGCAGCTCAACTTGGTGTTGCGCAAGTCACAGTACCGCAGCAGCTCCGTGCGCGCCACACCGGCTCGCCGCATGAAGTCGAGATGGCGAAAGCACTGGAAGAGCGCTTTGCGCTGAGCGAGTGAGAGCCGCAGCGCGTCGCACAGGTCAACGAGGTCAGCGATCTCTGGCGCTAGCAGTCGATCACGGTACACGTCGTCTTTCACGAGCTTGGCTTTCGTGAACGCCACGTGCTCGTCGACAAATGTCGAGCCAATAAGGAATGCACCGATGTGGTAGATGGCGTTGCGCGCTGCGCGGAGCTGCGGGTGGTCATTGAGCAGCGCCTCGACACGCGCAGCAAACGCAGCTGCGAGTGTCGATGCCACCAGCAGGAGCTGATGAGCTAGTGTGAGGAGCCTGCTCGTCCATGTGCGCAGACGCAGCAAGAGCACTGACCTCACGACTGTAGCCATCGCGCATGCTGTCAAGGCACGAAGCGACGCATGTGCTCACAAATTAGAAGCCAACAATTGATAGTGACAAAAGACGGGTAAATCCATTCGCTGTCAATAAAAGTTTTACAGCAAGTAATGTATAACAATAATAATAATGGTTTATCAATTTGTACTGTGATGATCATGTCACAAGTATCATATGCTGATCAACTTCCGTATTCGGCACTACTACTACTCCGTTTCATAATAAGTGATGCAAACTGATTTTTTTAGCTGTACGGGTCAATATTTGTCCAATCAAAGCGTGATTGGCCGGCTTCGATTGCTCTTTTTGCGCTGGCGGTGTCAACAGTGCGCAAATCACTTGTATAAATTGACCACTTGCAAGGAAAGAGCAGAAAACATCAATTTTTGCAACATAAAACAGACTTTTCTGCTGAGGTAAGCAATTTCTGGCCATTTTTTGCTTGCTTGAGCAGCCTGTCTATACACCCATACAAAATCCAAGTATTGTTTCGGCCACTTATTGTGAAACACAAAATAGTGGAACAACCACTTACTTAGAAACGGAGTAGTACTGACTTCTCCCCAGCTGTGGATGATCTCATAATTTTTACTTTTGCTCGAGAGCATACATTAAGGGCGTGGTTTCCCAAAGATTCACTCGGAAAAGTGCCAAATCAATTCAGGTAACCTCACTCTGATTGGCTGGAGCAAATCAGTTTACAACACAACAGGATTGATTTGCAGCAAATCTATCCACCTCGTCGAGGTGGATAGATTGAATTCCACATGAATAAAGCCTTGCACCACACAGCGCCACATCATTCGCACAGCTTCTTCACGTGAGTCATAGCACAGCGCCACGCAAGCGGATAGAAGTGAACCAAGGCGTCGCACTCTCTGCGTGCTGTGAAGCGGTGGCAGCGTGTGAGGCAGCGTGCGCTGTTCTCCGCGACGAACGAACGCAAGTACTAACCGCGACACAGCTGGACTTTGACCGACTTCTGCGCGACGCGATCTACGATCAATGGTTTATAGCCAATCTTCGCTGCTGCAAGAGCACATTTGCGTCGCATTGTGTGTTGCTCAAGAGCTGGCGTGTAACGTTGGGCGGCACAACAAGGCTCACACATAGCTACGAGAAGAAGATGGCGGCAGCGCTCTACTTCTTCACGTCGTCAGGCAGCTATCGCCCTTGCGCCGGTGCCATGGGTATGAACAAGTCGTTCGTCGTCAAGGTCGTCGGCGAAGTGATGGCATCGCTGGCGAGCGTGCCGCCGAAGGTGATTGGCTTTCCTGAGTCCAGATGCCAGTGGAGAGCTGTCGAGGATGTCTTCAGCGAGAAGCGCTGCTTTTCTGGGGTGGTTGGAGCAATAGACAGCACGCTGATCGCAAAGAACGACCATCCTACTTTGAAGGCGTCTACTGCAGAAAAGGTTACGCCACCTTGAGCGTGCAAGTGGTCGCGAGTGCAACACAAGTTCATGAGTCTCGACGTGTACCCAGGCTCGTGGTCAGACAAGAAGATGTGGCTCTACTCACCAACTAGCCGCTACATGCGTGAAGTGATGCCAGCAGGTACACACCTCCTTGGCGACTCGGGTTACACGCCGTACCCCTGGTTACTCACACCGTACCAGGGGCAAGAAGGGCGAGGAAGACTCTCACCGGCGCACGTGCTCGCCCTGAGTTTTTGGTCTCTTGTTTGGTGTTGGTGCAGTCGTAGTGTCAGTACTGGTGGCCGAGTCGCACTGCAGTCGTAACGCCGGTTGGACATAGTGCTCGTTTGGCTCGATTTCCTCGTCTTCCAGGGCGCGCAGTCAAGCGGTTGAGTCGGAGACGGACGAGACTAATGGTACAACAGTCAGGCCGTCACGATTTCTCCAGACGTCGTGCATGAGGTCGATGCATTGTGGCTCAGTTGGTGCTTTGCTGTTGCCTGGTTGTTGTTGTGCAGACACGTACGCAGTGTACTGCGACCTGAGGTGTTCGAGCTACATCAGCCACAGCAGACATACGTTACTTCACACGCAACACGCCTCATTGTATAAGGCACGTTGCGAGAGAAACGGTAGTGCTCACCTTGCTCCTGCGTTGCTGGTTGTCTACAACGGCGCCGACTTCCACGCTGACTGCTGCCGCTAACAGATCGCCCGCATCTCGTATTTGCTTTGTTGTTCTCGCGAGTAGATATCGGTCTTTCATCTTGATGAACCGGATGCGGAGCAGCGCCTCTACTTCTCGCTCTCCCCACGAAAATGGAGCCTTCCCTTTTGTGGCCGTCCTCGCTTTGGTACTGGTTGAGGAGATTGCACGTGTGCCAGTGGCATCGTGCTTGCGAGATGGTCTCTAGCGCGCGAGAGGCGCGTCACGTCGTTAGCGACGCCAACGCCACTTCGCAGTGTTGTGTCGTCCAAGAGCACGTCGCCTTCAGACAACTCCACGAGGTCGTGGAACTCCTCGCTAGCCATCGCGTCATCGGCGTGCAGCGCCGTCTCGCCTGACTGCTCCGCGTCGCTCTCGTGCGGCTGCTGCGCGGTGGCGTTGCGTGGCCGAGCATCATTGCGATCTGAGCTCTGGGCGGCGTGTGGTGGCCGATCCACTCTAGCGGCACGTTGAGCAGATGGTGTTGGGGCTGCTGGAGCTGCTGCGACGAGCATTGAGCTGCTGCGGCTTTGCTTGCGCTTGAGGAGACGCATGGAAGGTAGCTAGTTGTTGTTGCTGCGAGCGAGAAGAGCAATGTGACGAAGAGTAAAGCAACAACGCGCGTCGGTAAGCTTTTTGGCGGGTCCTATCCATGTCTAGCCTTGTTTTTGGTCTGGTATTTTAATGATTAAAGTACGGGTGTCTCACACTCTCGGTCCTTCGGACCTTCGTGCTCGGAAAAAAGAAAAACAACTTCTGGACGGGTGTTGCGTTCTCCGTTCGGTAAACCTCACTACTAGACCTATCGATTAAAAGACCAAACCAAAAACAAGACCAGACCTGGATAAGACCTGCTAAAGAAATCTTCCACGCGCATCGCGTGTCGATGCGCATCTTGTTTTGATTGGCTTACAGCGCACTCGGATAGCTTGGCTGGGAAACCGCAAAATCATATAACTCACGTCAATCTATCCACCTGGCTTGTTTGGGAAACCACGCCATAAGAGCATCCGCACCGGTCACGCACGCTAATTCCATGTATTCAGTGAAATGTACTGCTATGGGAAACACATTTGCGTTTTTAGACAGCATTTTTCACACCAATCACGCTAAACGCCCGGAATCGCCAAATGTCAACTCGAAGAAACAAGCAAGTATGAGCGCAAAAGACCATGATAGTGATGCAAGGCTGTATTCATCCATGTCTGTATGAGTGTGCTGATGGTAGTTGTTGTTGCTTGACTCTTTGCAATTGCCATGCGTTTGTTCACTACACACTGCTTTTGTGAGCCAAACCGTTCATTACCGCCTCACAAATCGCGATTGATTCAGATAATATCTGGGAATATCTGAGAATTCTCTCTTTTCGTCTCGCCAAATCTGGCGTGTCCACACTATATCGGCCCCGTCTTAGCGTGATCTCGCCAAATTTAGTGTGATTATTTGGCGAGATTCGGTTTGGCGTGCTTTGTGTGGTTGATAAAATACCACGCCAAATTTAAATTTCCACTAAAGCTAAAGTGCGCGACAAAAGTCTTGGAAAAAGACTATTTTGTTGGCTGTACCGTCAATTTTGCTCGTAGAAGCTAAAAACATATCAAAAACGATAGAGCGTTCTGCGACGATTGCGGTGATACAATCCGATCACCGAAATTTG
>JAASFN010000748.1:0-14307 GCA_023333795.1 Globisporangium rhizosaccharum | reverse complement strand
TTGGGTGCCAGCGACGAGTGCTCTCGCGTGTTGGTTGCTCAAGCAGTGATCACCAGACTGGAGGTCATCACACCGAGCGGACGCTCGCAGGAGTCTCGTGCGCTTGCACTCGTAGAGAAGTGTGTGCGGTCGCACCAAGTGCGTGGCGTCAACAGTCTTTCGTGGAGTCCATGCGTGGCGCAGTCCGTCCGTCCTTCAGTTCGTTTGTTCGTCTTTGAGACTGTGGACGCGCTCTCTGAATAGGACAAAGCAACAACGTCTTTCAAGCGCTTGCGTCTTTGTCGTCTCACTCACCGAAGTGACTACCCGGATCGAGACTGGAGGGTCGACAGACTGAGATGATCGCACTCGCGCTATGTGGGCCACTGAGTGCGGAGACAACAGAGTGTCCGAATGCTCGAGACTGCGAGCGTTGCGCCTCCAATGGCTTGTGCTGCGCTTGAGAGTTTTTAGGACCATGAGCGCTCTTGGAGCGAGATCTGAGTTGAAGCGACGTTGGATCGGAGCTGCTACTACAGCGGACCACACAGTGTGAAGTTCACACACACGGCAACCATCGAGCGTGGCTCGTTAAAGCTCAAGCGTCGTGGCAGAGCTGCTATACGAGCAAGACACTGGCGATGAACGAGTGGTCCCATCCGTTCAAAGAGCCTGATGATACGCGGGGCGGCGTTCCTACAGTGCGGCGCGACGTCAGTGGCTTTGGCGGATTTGTCCTCCTGGAGATCTATCGACTTGGAGCTCGAGAGCTTCTCCTCAACGCTGAACCGAGTCATCTGCGCACTTTTGCTCTGCGTGTACTAGTACCTCATGTCTAGCAAGTACGAATCCAAGTACGTCGGCGTGCTCGTGCTTGTGCTCAGGTTTGTGCTCTTCGTCCTCGCGCCCCTCGCGCTCTGGATGCGTTGCATCGCGTTCTTGCGCACAGAAGTCCGCGAGCGGTGCGAGATCCGCGTCTCGAGCGACGAAGACTGGGAACCCGCGCTCTGGCAGCCAACGCGCACACCGCGGCAGATGCTGCGCTACATTGCGCACAATCGCTAGCGTTGCATGAGATCGAAACGAGAGTGAGTGAAGAGACTTGAGTCTTTCGGATTCAGTTCGCCGAGACCGCAGACTGAACGAGTCCATACACAAGCGTCCATGTGAGAGGCAATGTCCAATGTCCAGACAGACTGATAGCTCTTGCTGTCGTTACGCTTGTCGTCACGCAGGTCATCTCGATGCACAGACACTTGCCGAGGAGCTTGACAGTAGGAGACGCTCGCTTTGATAGGCGTAGTTTTGTACTATTTTGAGCAATTTTCTTCCAAGTCGGCACATTTGTGATGCAAAAAGCATATAAACATCTGCAAGAAAGAATCGACTACACAATAGATTCTATCTTACAATTTGTATGCAGCTGCCTTTATGTCTTGTATTGTTTGTTGCGCAAATCTCGCTAAGCTAAATAAACAGACTAAAATCACTGTATGATTGCAAATCCCTCTTTGCTAGCATTCGACAGTGACATACAAATGCAGAATATAAAGTCGGTCGCCGTTGACTGGCTGTCGTGTGGAAGCAAAATGCGGTGCGCTCTGCATCGCTTGCGTCGCATTCCCATCTAGCAGCGCAGACCCGAAGGCACGCACCGATCTAGGCACCATGGCGCACGACCACGTCCACGACCACGACCACGAGCACGATCACGATCACTCGCACGACCACGACAGCGACGACGAGATCCCGGCGCTCGAGGAGGCTGCGGCGGACGACGCTGAGGCCGGCAAGAACAACCGCTCGGAGAAGAAGGCGCGCAAGGCGATGCAGAAGCTCGGCCTGAAGCCAGTGAACGGCATCATCCGCGTGACGATCAAGAAGAGCAAGAGCATCTTGTTCGTGATCTCGAAGCCAGACGTGTTCAAGAGCGGCGTGTCGGACACGTATGTGATCTTTGGTGAGGCGAAGATCGAGGACCTGAACGCGCAGGCGCAGCAGATGGCGGCGCAGCAGTTCAAGGCGCCAGAGCCAACGGAGGCCGCAGCGGCTGCGGACGCTGCTGAGGACGACGACGAGGACGTCGACGAGTCGGGCATTGACGCCAAGGACATCCAGCTCGTGATGTCGCAGGCGGGCGTGAGCAAGGCGAAGGCCGTCTCGGCGCTGCGCTCGAACGACAACGACATTGTGAACGCCATCATGGAGCTCACGATGTAAGTCTGTTACTCAGCCAGTCGATGGGAGAATAGGGAGATAGGGAACCGCCACAGAGCGACGACTGCTCGGGCGTCTTAGCAGCAGGACTTCTGTGTGCGCATGGCGTAACACTCGCAATGCCAGACGTTGCGATCGTATCATGTGCGGAATCGCTCTCTCTCTCTCTCTCTCTCTCTCTCTTGTTGTTGCTAATGATGCCATGAGCTGACTGGTTCTGGCGTGAGCTGCAGTTCGCTAGATCGATTCAGTGAGCCTATCAAGCACGAGGCAATCAGAGAGGACATGGCTGTGATACACAGAGAGAGCACCACACAGAGAGCGCTCCGTTGGACGGTACAGACTGCTGAGTGTGGGGTTCTACAGTGTATTCGTTCGCTCATGTCTGCTGCTGCTGGTAGTGGCGTGGCTATCTTGCGCTGCGCGCCTGCCACGCGTCTTCTGCTCGCGCTTATGCGTCGTCGACTGGCACGACGTCTGTGACGCGCAGGACCGTGACTTGGCGGCGGAAGCCGTTCCAGCGGCGGTAGTTCTTTCGGCGCTTCTTCTTGAAGATGTCGATCTTCTCGTCGAGCGTCTGCTCCTCCACGCGCGCGCGCACGACCGCACCCGCGACGAACGGACGCCCGACAAACGTCTGGTTCACGTTGCCGAGCAGCAGGACCTGCCGGTATGCATAACAAAATGCATCCACAGGAGATAGTCAGTACAACGACCTCTAATGAAGAGCGCCATGCATGTAGACGTTGGAGCATGTGCACAGCGATACAAGGCGCTGGATGTGCCTGTGAAGAGAGACGCACCTCGTCCAGGTCCATGATCTCGCCGACCTTGGCGTGCTTGATCTTCTCTGCCACGACGACGTCGCCCTAAGAATGTACAAGCAAGAGGCGTCACGCCACGCATCCATTGCGATCGCATCTGACAAGACGATCATGGAGACGCACCTGCGTGACTTTGTACTGCGTGCCGCCGAGCTTGATGACTGCAAAGTAGTCCTCTGGCTTGATCGCGTCGGTCGTCACTGGGTGGTTCACGACCGAGAACTTTGGCAATGCGAGCTCGTCGCGGTCAGTCGTCGCCGGCGCAGCAAGTGGGGCGTCCGTGCTGATCCAGCGCGCAGCCACGGTAGTCGACGGTGCTGCAGTCGCAGTGGCGCGTGGGAGTGCACGGAGCGTGCGCGCGAGCATCATCGCCATCGTCGTCGTCGTCGTCTCACTTGCTCGGCAGTCGTCTCTCGCTCGCTCGCTTCGTGCTCGCACTGCTGCTGCTGTGTGTGGTCACGAAGCTGGTTGGACGGAACAGTCTGCTGGCGAGCGAGTGGTCAGACTACATACAAAACATATCTGCACGCTGATTCGCTGAAAAGACACACGACAATCGATGCGATTGGTCGAAATAATACAATGTCGCGCGAAGGTTGCGCGAAGGGGACCACAGCGAACGTGTGATCAACTGCGGGGGAAGCCGACGTCGACAACAACTGCGGCATACAAAGTGCCATACAAAGCGCGACGACCGCCAGAGCATTGAGCGCCTGCCCGCCGCTGCGTCCAGCTGATCTTCCTGTACGCGCGTGTGTACGTGTACGTGCACTAGCCAGCACCAGCAGCAACCTCATCGCATTCACAGCAGCAGCTCCGTATCCAGTGCCATTGCGAGTGCGACCATGGACGCCACAGCGCGCAAGACCAAGAAGCAGCAGCAGCACAAGCAGCAGCAGCTTGGCCATCCGAATGACACGGACGTACCGACGTTTGCGAGCGAAGGCTTGCGGAGGCGCCGCAAAGACACGAGCGGCCGCGAGTACGACGAAGTCGACGACCGCATCACGATCCCACTCGGTGCTGGTCGCGCTTTGAGCCACCGGATCGGCGTGACAGTGAGCACGAGCAGCTCTAGCTCCAGTAGCAATGTCAAGAGCCACAGCAGTGCGACTGACGCGTCCATTGCGCCGCGCACGAGCGAAGCGATCCTTCAGTCCGGACTGTCCAAGTACCGCAGTCTCAGCGGCAAAGCCACTGCGCCGGCGACGACGACGTCCTCAACAACCACGACCACGACGACGACTGCAGCTGCGAGCACGACGACGAGTCCGACGATAATCATTCCAGGCGCGTCGCTCAAAGTGCCGATCTCCGGCGACAGCGCGAGCGACGCGCGCGGGCTCCAGCAGCCAACGCGCGTGCGTCCGCAGCAGCAGTCGCACCACCGGAGCCACCACCACCATCACTCGTACAGTCACAGAATGGCTACTGGCCCCGCGCCAGCACCTGAGCTAAGTCCGTACGACCACGCAATGCGCCTCGTGGAGCAGAAGCAGCACGCTGCGGCGATCCCGTACTTTACACAAGCGCTTGCGCACATCAGCAGCAGCGGATTTAACAGCGCAAGCGGCACCAATGGGCACCAGTCGGCACTGCGGATTTACTACCAGCGCGGTGTTTGCATGCTCGCTGCGCAGAAGTTTGACAAAGCGATTGAAGACTTTACGCGCGTGATCACGATGACACCGAAGCACGCGCAGCTCTTTGCCAAGCGCGCGCGCGCGTACGCGCAGCTGCCGCACTACCCCGCCGCGCTCTCGGACTACAACGAAGCGATCGAGCTGCTGTCGTCGACGGCCTCGACAAGTTCGGTCTTTGCAGACGCACCGAGCTCGCGTGCGGACTTACGCAGTCTATTTGTTGCACGTGCGCGTGTATTTGTCGCACTGAACGACTCGCACCGTGCTCTTGACGACCTCGCGCGCGCCGAGAGCACGGACGGTCACCGAGACGCAGACGTGTACTACACGCGCGCGCACGTGCTCATGGCGCGCGGCGACGACCGCTTGGCGCTCCAGGACTTGGACCGGTTCCTCGAGCTCCAAGACGACGAATTAGCGCACCACGACATTGTCGTTAATGACAATTGCAGTCCCAGTACGAGCCGCACTGAAGCGCTCGAGCGCATGCAGGACGTGCGCTTTGACCGCGCAAAGCTCTTGCTCGCGCTCGCAGCGGCGCAAGAGACTGCGTACGAGGCTGACGCGGACGTCCTCGCGATCGAGCAAGGCGACGAGCGCGCCAGTGTCACTGGCTCACGACGACCTGGGTACCAGAGCCCAGAGGCCATTGCGCTCGTGCTCCGCGCAGTCGCCGACTACTCGGTCCTTTTGGACGTCGCGTCGGCGAGTCTGAACGTCCCCGAGGTGCTGCTCAAGCGCAGCGACGCGCTCGGACGCATTGGCCGCTTTGTCGACGCACTAAGTGACTTGGACCGCGCGCAAGCGCTTGCGCCGCACGACTTTGAAGTGCGACTCGCGCGCGCGACGCTCTATCAGCACCAGGGCGACTTGAGCGGCGCGATCGACGAGATCACGGCCGTGCTGCAGCTCAACGGCTTCTTTGTCGACGCCTTGTTCTTCCGCGCGGCCTTGTACGAGCAGACGGGTGCGCTCGCGAAAGCCCAGCGAGACTACACGTCGATCATCGAGGCGCACTACGATCTCCGAGGCGAGTCGTACAGCGAAGACACTGGCAGTGGGAGTGGTACTGGTCTAGGCTCTGCGACGGAGCAGACGCCGCTCTTGAGCAAAGCTGCCGGTAATAGCAGCAGCAGCAAGAGCGTCAAGAGCGCTGGGACGCCGTCGCCAGCCAAGCCGCACAAGATCCTGAGTCAGTACTCGAAGCGCGCGCTGCTGCTCCGTGCGCGCGTCCACGTGACGCTCGAGCGCTTTGACGACGCGATCGCCGACTACGAGCGGATACAGCAGTCGTTCCCGAACGAACTCGAGCCGCAGCTCGAACTGCCTGACGTCGTCGCGAAGAAGGACGCGTGGGTCGAGCGCACGCGGCTCGAAGCGCTCGAGTCGCTCCTCGCGCGCGAAGACGAAGAACGGCGTGACGCCAAGCGCACGGGCGCGACTGGCGGAAGCACTGCGAGCAAGAAGAAGAAGAAGAAAAAGAGCAAGAAGAGCAAACAGAAGAGCCGCCCGACGCCAGCAGAGTCGGGCTACGTCCTGCTCCCAGACGACGACGACAACAACGACGACGAGACTACGAGCGACAAGGTCGGAAGTGTTGAAAGTGTCGAAAACAGTGTTGATATTGTCGATACTGTCGAAAACGTTATCGACACTGTCGAAAATGTGACTGTATCGACGCCAGACACTACGACACGTGAAGACGCAATACGGACCGAGTCGCAGTCGACTAGCAGTGCAGATGTGCCTGCTGCTGTGTCTGTCGACACAACGACACCTTCAGCAGCAACGACGCCTGCTGGACGCAAGACGCGATCTGCGCGTCCGTCACCGACTGCGAGTGTCACGCGCGACGAAGCGTGCGAAAGCATGTGGGAGCAGGCAGACGACCCAAGTGACTCGATTGAAGACGCTCGTGCGTCGACTGTCGCTTCGTCCCAAGCGCAAGCGTCGATCTCTCGGCTGTCAGCCACGGCGCTAGCGGCAGCAGATGATGATCCGCAGCCTTCGACAGCGACGACTGCCGCACGCTCGAGCCATCGGTACCCGATAGACGACGACACGGACGGCGGGAGCGTCTCGGACGAGCGTATCGGCGAGTCTGGCGACGACTCGGCCTCGGACGTATCACGCCGCACGCGCACAGACTCGCCATCGTCAACAACAGCAGCCGCTGCAGTGACAAACAGCGTGCGCGAAGTGCTTGTGGACAAAAAGTACCTGCTCAAGCGCGAGCGACAGCTCAAGAACGTGCGCATGGACCTGCTCGCAGCCTGCGACGCGCGCGACCGCGTGGCGATTGACGAAGTGCTCGAGCGCGCCGAGCGCAAGCAGATGACCGAGTCGCTCGAAGACGAGATCCGTCGTGCAAAGGACGTGCTCGCGCGCTTGGCTAGTGATGCGGACAACGACAAAGATGGCGGCGATGGCGAGAGTGGCGACGTTCAAGGCGAAAACGGTGGAGACGGCGATGTTCGTGGCAATGTGACAGCACCAGAAACTGGCGAAGTAGACGTTGCGATTGTGGCCGAGGTGCCTCAAGACGAACCATCGCCGATCGTTAGTCCAGTGGCGGTGTCTGCTCTGGTGTCGCCCACTGATCCAACGGAGGTTGACAACGCCGAGGCACCACTGGCGGCACCTGCGAGTGCCTCGAGTCCGTCCATCGCAGCGACGCTCCACAAGCACCGCGCGCACCGACAGCCGTCGCCGACTGCGAGTCCACGCGATGGCGACGTACCCGCTGCCACGGCGCCGAGCAAGCCGCCGTCGCTCGTGATCCGCCCAATCGCGTACGGCCATGCACTGCAGCTCGCGGAGCAGAGCCAGCACCAGTTTGCGCAGACGCAGCGCCTGTTGGTCGAGAAAGACGCCGAGATCGCCGCGCTGCGGCAGCTCCTCGCGCAGTCGCAGCGCGACGCGGCGATCGAGCGCTTTGACTCGTGCGACAGTGGCGACCTCGCGCGCCGCGTGAGTGCGTTGCGAGCGCAGTTCCCATCGAAAGAGCTCCGCGACGTGTGCAGCCGCATCGACACGCTCGTGCACTGGCTCGGCCCGACGGACGACGCCGACTTGACGCGGCGCAAGGTCCTCGCGTTCGTCCACCGCGTGCTCGAGGCCGCGAACTTTGCGCTCGGCGCGCCGATCCTCGTCTTCCCGACCGGGTCGTTCCCGATGAAGACGTACTTGCCAACGGCGGACCTCGACGTCTGCCTTCTCTTGCCGCAAGAGCTCGAGTCGACGTGGCACTTCCCAGTCCTCCACGCACTTTGCCTCGCAGGGAGCGCCAGTAGTAGCAACGGCGGCGGCGTTGGTAGCACTGGCGCAGTGCCGAGCGAGACTGGCGGACCGAACGCGCTGAGTGGCTCGCCAAACGGCAAAGTGGCAGTCGCGCCAGTCGCGACTGCAGCATCGGGACTGAATGGCTACGCGACCAATACGGTGCGGAACGTGAACTTTATCAACGCCGACGTGCGCGTGATCAAGTGCACGATCGACAACATCTCGGTCGACTTTACGGCGAACCGCGTCGGTGCGCTCGGCGCATTGCTGCTGCTCGACGCCATGGCCGCACGCGTGGGCAAGGACCACTTGCTCAAGAAGAGCCTCATTCTGATCAAAGCCTGGTGCATCCACGAGAGCAGCGCGTACACTGCGGCGCCGCACGGGTCGCCAGCGCAGCCGCAGACCACTGGCGCCTCGGCGCACGGTCCATCTGGCCACAGCGTCCTCGGTGCGAGCTACGGCGCGTTCTCGACGTACGCGATCAACACCGTTGTGATGGGGCTGTTCAACCAGCACGGCACGAAGATCGCCCATCCGCTCCACGCGCTCTTCCTCTTCCTTGACCGCATGGCGGAGTTCCCGTGGCACGACGCCGCGTTGACGCTCCACGGTCCAGTGCCACTGAGCGCATTAGCGAGCGGCGCGTCGGTCGTGAACACGCAAGCAATGCTCTTGAAGAAGAAAGCGCAGACGCAGCAGTCGAGTGGCAGTCGCAAGAGCGACGCCGGCGACGTCTACTGCGCCAAGCTCAGTCTCGACGACGTCGAGCACATTCGCCAGCGGACACAGGACCACTTTGGCGGTTTTAGCGCCGCACAAGCGAGTGCAGGAAACGGTTTTAAAGCAAAACCGACGTTCCAGCTCCGCGCCGTGAACATTGTCGACCCGCTCGATGAGAAGAACAACTTGGCGCGAAGTGTCTCGGTCGAGTGGTTCCCAGCGATGAAGCGCGCGTTCCGCTTGGGCCGCAATCGCTTGGCGCTCTTGCTAGCGTCGCCCAAGACTGCGCCAAACGGCGGCGTCTCGCGCGTCGACGAGCTCGACGACTTCTTTGCGACGTCCTGGCGCACGTACGGCCGCGGCGACGGCTGGCGCCCCGACTTGCTCGTGCATCCGCGGCAAGTGTGGCACGGCAAAGCGTCGAGCGGATCAGCGCCAAGCGGCAGTAGTGGCGGCGGCAGCGGTGGGATGAACAGTGACGGGCAGAGCGACGACCTCCGATGGCAGTCAATCCTCCCTGAGCTCATGCCAATGACTACGAATCCGTACCAACAGGCGCAGCCGCAAGGCGCGATGTACTACCCGCCGCAGTATCAATACCACCATCCGCACGTGCATCACGTGAGCAGTCCAGCGCATAGTGGCAATGGCACGGGCGGGAATGGCGGCGTTCCTGTCGGTCTTGGCTTGTCCGAGCCGCTTCCGTACCAGTCGCACCATCCGCACCAGCGCCGGTCGTTCGACAGCACAAGCAGTAGTAGCAAGACGTCGCCGCTCAAGAGCATGCCGTCGCTGCGGCACCGGTCAGCGTCTGGCATGGCTGGCGCAGTGTACAGCGGCAATGGTAACAGTGGCGCAAAAATCACACGGCCATACGACTCGCCGCCATCGGCAACAAGTCCAGGGCAGCAGCAGCAGCAGCGATGAGCGTAGCGACTCTGCCACTGGACCATTAGAAGAAGAAGCACATTGTATTTATTGCCGGTGACGACTGCGGCGATGTTCGCATGAGGACGCTTGACTGCCACAAGAAAGAAGAGCGTGTGATAGATAACGGCGATTGAACTTAGCCATCGCCTCGTTCGCGACGACGCCGGAGACGGTCGTGTGCGTCGCACCTCTCGCAATCCTAATCCTATGCGCGCACTGCGGTCTTTTGCTTCTTGTGCTGCTTCTGTAGCCGCTGCTGGAGCTTCTTCTTGTTCCGCAAAGCGTCCTTGCGCTTGCGCTTGTAGTCCATCGTGAGCTTCTTGCGCCGCTCGGTCCACTCGCTCGCTTTCAGTGGCGTGGCGTCGCTCCCGAACGCTTGACCGAACGCGAGGAACTCGGCCAAGCTCTTCTTCAGGACCTTCTTCTTCTTTGCCGTCTTGCTGTCACCGCCGCCGTCTCCATCATCGTCGCTTGCACCAGCGACGTCCTCGTCGTCGTCGTCGTCTTGGTCGTCGTGATCTGTGTCCATCGCCACATCTTCGTCCTTGTCGTCACTGAAGAACGACTGCGTAAAGTGCCACGGCTTCTCGCCATCGCCGTCGCCGTCGTCGTCATTCGCTTCAAAGAGCGTCTCGCCCATTGCTGCAAGCTGCGACGGCTTTGCGCTCGCGTCGTCCTCGATCTGGAAGTCAAAGAGCGAGCTGAGCTTGAACGTCGCAGCGCCAGCGCCTTGTGTCGCACCGGCGTCGCCAGTGCCCGCATCGCCACTTGTGCTATTATCAACAATGCCGCTGCGGCCAACACCAAAGACGCCATCGAGTGCCGCTTCGCCGGCAATGCCGTCCTCCGAGTTCTTGCGCACGCGTGTGAAGAGACTCCCGAGACTGCTCGACGTCTCAAAGAACCGGTCGCCGCCAATGAGCACGTCCTTTGCCTCACGAGTGCTCGATGCCGCCGCGACAGTGTCGTTATCCTCGCCGTGCTTGCTGTTGTCGCCAGTCTTGGCGCCTTTGCCGCTCGTCTGCTTCGCATCGTTGTCCATCGAGAGCTCAAACTCGTGGCGCGCGTGCGCATTCCGCGGGTCGTACCGCTTCAGCTGCCCCATCCACGCCGCCTCTTTGATCGGGTCCTTCTTCACCTTCACACGCAAGCGGTACTTGATCGTCTCGACGTCGACGTCTGAGAAGATCGCCGCAATGACGCTCAACGCGGCGTCCTGCTCAGCCATCCACTCGCGCTCGTGCGCTGCAGCTTCGTCGGCACCGACCTCTTGCTGGAAGCTCTGGAGCTCGCCAGCAGGTCCGTCTGCGTCCTCGTCGCCGTCGTCGTCTGGGACCAAGCCGTCCGTACCGCCGTACTCGTTCTCCTCGTCGTCAATGAAGCGCGCGTCCATGCGGAAGCGCTGGTCGCCGCCAAAGCGTTTCTGGAGCTCAAACAGCTTCTTGCCGCGCGCGCCGAGGAACTCGGGACGGACAGCAAACGCTTTGCCAGCATCGTCGTCGTCGTCATCGCCAGCGGCAAAGTCCAGCGCATTGCGCCGGCGCTTTGCAGCGTCGTCGTCTTCATTGTCCGAGCCGTCGCGGAGTTCGCTAAAGTCCCGGCGCTCACTCGCGTCCTCGTCGTCGTCGCTCGAGTCGAGCCAGTTCGTGATCGCCGCGCCGTCGTGCTCGTTGTCGCTGTCGCCCGCTTCGCGCTCATTGCCGCTGTCGTCAAACGTGATCTTCGTGTTGTTCGCCTTGGCGCTCAGGTCGATCTTTGTTGCAGCGAGCGCCTGCTGCTGCTGCTTGCGCTTCGCCTCGAGCGCTGCGATGCGCCGCGCGTTCGCTTCTTCGCGCTGCTTGACCGGGTCGACGCTCACTTCATCGCCTCCTGTCGTACTAGCACCAGGCGTCTTGGTCGTTGCTGGAGCGGCCTCCGCATCCTTCTCTTCGTCTAAGATCTGCTGCACAAACGCCTCGACGTCGTCCATTGCAACGGCGTCGTGGTCATCCTCCTCGTCTTCGTCATCGCCACTAGCGTCCTCCGATTCCTCCTCACTCTCACTACTGCTGCTGCTGTCCTCCGTCTCTCCGGCTGTCGTTGTTGCTGCTACTGCCACTGAGACTGCCACTGGTGCTGAAGCTGTTGCTGTTGCTGGGCGGAGCGTCTCCTGCTCACTCTCGTCGCCACTCGTGGCCCAGTAGTCGGCATCATCATCATCGCCCTCATCTTCCTGTGCATCACCATTGCCGCTGCTTCCAGTCTCTGTCGCGTCGCCTTGCACTGCGACGGCTGGTACCATCGCCGCTGCCTTCGCCGCCGCTGGCGCCTTGCGCGCAAATGCGGCGTCGAGGTCCAGATCTGCGTAGTCGAACGTCGTGCGCTTCGTGCCGCAGAACGTCACGCCACCAACACATACGTCCAGTAGTTCGCGGTCATTTGCAACAGTAGCGAGTCCGTGCGCTTCGGCGATCGCCGCGCTCTGTTTGGCGCGCTGCTCGCGCTGCTCTTGCCACTCGAGCTCGAGCTTCTCGAGGTAGTCGGGCTTGGCGAGCTCGACGCGCAGCACGGACCCGCGCCACTTGGTCTTGTGATACGTCTTCACGAGCTTCTCGGTCGCTGCCGCAGCGGCATCGCCGCTCAGTGTCAAGTACGCAAACCCGCGGTGCGTCGCGTCGGTGTTGAGCGCAAAGAGTCCCTTTGGCGGCAGGAGCTCGACGCTCTCGAGGCGACAGCTCTCAGCGACGACAAAGCGCGAGAAGCGCTCAGTCAGCTCCTTGGTCGTTGCATCAGCTGGGAGACCACCGACGTACACGCGCACGCGCGTCGTCGCTGCAGCCATTGACACTTGCGCTCGTCAAGTGCTTCGTGCTGCGGTCGTGTCGTTTGAGAGCCACTCGTGTGCTGGAAATGTGGGCTCCCTCATTTTCATCACTACCACAACAGCTGCTTCTCCCTGCATTTCATCACTATCCACATGTCCAATACAACATTGCCCTGTATTTTGTCACTATTGTCGTTGAACCCTACAGCAAATGATGCGCATCACTTACGCGTCCCGGACGCCGCATGTTGGACAGCGCAGGTCGTCGTTGAGCTTTGGAAGCACGCACTCGTCGTGGAAGCGGTGGCCGCAGCGCAGCTGCATCACGTAGATGTTCTTCGCTGGCATCGGCAGATCACAGAGGGTGCAGATGTCCAGTGCCGCCGTTGGCGACCGCGCAGCGCTGCTCAAGCGCAGTGCACCCGTGCTGGTCTCGTCGTCGCTGCCGCTCGTGCTGTCACCGCCGTGGCCATGGCCAGCGCTAAAGCCGCTAAGCGAGCTCCGGACCTGCTCGAGCGCAACAGCGCGCGGATCGACTTCAGCAGCAGACGGCAGGTGCAGCGCATGCCCGAGGACGCGCTGCTCGTCCAGCAGCTCGCCGTAGACAAAGCTCAGGTACTCGCGCGCGACGTGCGCTTTTGCAATCGCACACGAGAGGTTCTCGCGCTTGAGTAGGAACGACCGGATGGTCTGGAGCACGAGCAAGAGCGCGTCGCGGCGCCGGTCAACGACCATGCGCGACGTGCTCCCGAGCAGAAAGCGCGTCTTCGCGGGAAAGTAGCTCGTGATGAACGTCTCGAGCCACGGACACTCGCCGCGGCACACGTGGCCGTGGTGCAGTGCTTGGAGCAGTCGGTCCTCGAAGCTGTGGTACTCGTCGAAGCTCCGCGGGTGCTTCCACATTGCACGTGCGCGCGCGTGGCGCACCGTCAGGACGTACCGCACGTCGTCGTCGTGGCGCACTGCGACTGTGAGCTCGAGCGAGATCTGCTCGAGCTGCGAGATGAGCTGCTGCGTCTCGACGTCTGCTGCGCTCTCGCCAGTTGCAGTGGCCGCGCGATGGCGACTCCGCGGCGGCGGTGCAGCGCTGCTGCTGCTGCTGCTGCGTGTGCTCCGCGTAGTCGTGGTGGTGCTCGTGGTCGTGGCTGTGGCGGTTGTATTCATTGCAGAGGCTGGTGCAGGCGGCGGCGACGAGAGCGCCATGGTACAGGAGGAGCTGCTCGTCCGAGCAGCTCCTCTCGATAAAAAAACGCTGTGTCTACGGGTGTAATATTTACAAATTCCTGTATCATTAACCGTGCCAGCAGTGTGGTAGAGCACTATTTCGATATTCGCAATCTAGGCTCGTATTAAGCCTAGATGGGCGAATAACTTAATAGTTATTACACAATATAGACACAATAATATCGTGCACCGACTATTGTCGGTGCACGAGCAGCCCACATTCCCGATAAAGTTGTAAGAAATGTCCACAAACGATTAAAAAAATCAGCAATAGTGGTGGTACCACGTTATGTCGAAAAAGTACCACATTTCGTAAATCCAGCTAGCGCCACAAAACAGGTTTTACGACCTGTGATTTGTGATCAGAGGTTTTGCGACAAATTTTGAAACATCATCGATGCATGCGCTCTGATTATACATGGCTGTTTGCGTATACTAATGCCTATTTGTGTATAGTGAAATATACTAGGGGATTATCATACATAATAGATTATCTGGTATAAAATCTCGAGGATTATTATACACTATATTATCTGGTATAAAATCCGCCAACCAAGATTTCATTTTTCCATAACAAAAGCCCACTGAGATTCGACTCTAGCGATGCATTTCGGGTTACAAAGTCCAATTTTTTGGGCTTTTTGTCTGGGGCGAAATAATCTGGAAAAGGAGCTTGAAAGAT
>JAASFN010000747.1:0-14312 GCA_023333795.1 Globisporangium rhizosaccharum | reverse complement strand
GCTGCGAACTTGTCGTAGAAGTTCGTAAAGTACAGACCCGAGAGCATCTGCCGGAGCACGGGAATGAATACCCGGAGCTTCTCGCCAATCTGCATCACGTACTCGCTCTCGTCGCCGACCGCTTCCCACGTCTGCCAGTTCGCTTTCGACATCGCGCTCAAGTCGTCGTCCAGGAGCGTCTCGAGACCTGCAACGATGCACTTCATCGCCGCGGCGCCAACGTCATGGAACGTGTCAATGCCGTCTGATAGCTCGATCGACTCGCTGAACGCCTTGTCGATCTTCCCGCGAATCACCTCTTCGAGCGACGGCAGCGTCTCGGCGCAGTACTCAGCCGTGTTGATCACAAAGCAGAGCTCCTCCTCCTGCTTGTCGCCGAGCTTGATCCGCATCGACGACGAGCCATCAGTGCTCGTTGCACCGCCTGGCGGTGCCGCCGGGAGCTTTGCGAGCAATCGCTGCGCGTACAAGTGGAGACAGCGCTTGAACTCGTTGTGCAGGTCGAAGAACGTCTGGCCGTTCGTAAGCGCGAGGCAGCGCTTGACCGAGTTCCGGATGTACGCAAACATGTGCACGGAGCTCGAGAACACGGGGAGCTGCCCGTTGCGATCGACGATCTCGGACGCCATCACTTCGCCGATCATCTGCTCCATGTTCTTCCGCTCGAGCGCGACGTACGACGCCATGAACGGATCGAACGACCGCGAGATGATGCCGCGGATCGTCGGGAGCTCTTCGTCGCCGCCAAAGAGCTCGCCGCTCTTCTCCATCTCGGCTTCAAGCGCCTGGCGCTCAGCCTCGCGCTTCCGGCGCCGGTGCTTGCGCTTGATGCCTTCAGCGGACTTGGGGTCAATGAGCTGGCCGTCTTCGTCAAACTCGTCCTCTTGCTCCGCGCCGCCAGGTCCTGACGACGTCCCTTCAAAGCGCTGCGCCACGTCGCGCTCAAACATGAGCGTGCGCTGGAGCGACTTGAGCAGGAGCGTGACGTCCAGTTCGTCCGGTGACTGCGCGCCGATCTGCGCGAGCAAGTGCGTGCGCGTGGCTTCGCAGAACTGGATGCACATGCGGCGGCTCATGCGCCAGTGCTTTGGGAAGACGAGGTCCATGCGCTCGTCAATGACCGAGAGCAAGTGGTAGAACCACGGGAAGCGCTTCTCAGCTTGCTGGAGTCCTGCGCACTCGCCGCCGGCGCCAAAGAGCTTCTCGTACGACGCGAGCTGTTCGACACAGAATGACCGAATGAGCTTCCCGCGCGTGGCTTTCCCAAGCGCATCGACGACTGCGCAAGCGGCCGAGAGGTTGTCAAACACGGCTTGGAGCTCGTCTTCGGTCGAGAAGTTCTCTTCGAGGCTCTCGAGCGACCCGATCGCGCGAAAGTCTGCGAAGATCTGCGCGCTGATCTCCTCTTGGATCGTCCGGACCGTCGAGTGGAGCTCGACGATCTTGCTCACGTTCGAGTAGCTGTCAAAGTGCGTGAAGAGCTGATTCACAGCTTCGAGGAGCGACGCCGCTTCTCGGTAGTTGCGCTGCGACGACATGAACTCGAGCTGGTCGACGGCGTTCACGAGCATGTGCAAGCGCTTGAGCGCTGTGAGCGTGTTCTGGAGATGGCGCTTCGCGTAGTCGAGCTGCTTGATGTCGCGGCAGATATCCTGCACCATCACCTCCGAGTGCTCGGCCTTCCCGCGAATGTCGTGGATCTTGTGAAAGAGCTGCTTCACCGCCATCTTCGCCTCTTTCAAGTCCGTGAGCGCTTGGTGCGCAGCGAGACTCTGCTCCTGCGACGCCTGCGAGAGCGCGTCGTCAAGCTCTTTCATGCGAACGCGGAGGCGACTTACGAAGCCACCGATGTCCGACAGGCTCTGCTCGTCTGGGAAGTTGCGGTTGATGAACTCGCGCGCGTCAAACTCGGGTCGGTCGAGCACATCTTCCGACGGCAGGACCTAGTAGCGCGTGCACAAGCAGCGAATGCGTTCGTACATGTGAGCATATCATGACTCGATGCAGCAAGGCATCTGTCTCCAAACAAGTGCGCACCTTGGCGAGCGTATCTTCGACTGCGCGCGGGAGCTTGGACGCATTGCCGAGCTGGTTGTGCTGCATCTGCGGTGCTGCAGCAGTCTGCTTCTTTTTCGGGTCGTCGCCCTTCTTGCCAAAGCGTAGGATCGAGTCCATCGCGCGCACGTCCACGCACGTCGTCAAGCACACGAGCGAGCACACAGCTCGTAGCGACTCCCCAAGCACAGGTGACTAGTGATCTGCTCGAGTTCCTAGCTATAATATTTACAGATGTAGTATGTTAATCACACGTCAATTTATTTACACGTCACAACAACTTGAAGCGACGTTGTTGGAACCAGCACCAGCATGATCACCAGCAGCACATGCGTCAAACGCAGTGCGTGATACAGTCACACAATGGCAAAGACAAAGAGCGGTGCTGCGCCAGTGCAGAAGCGCATCTTGCGCGTGCATGCAGAAGGCGCACAGAACATCCACGCGAGCGACTCCAAGTTCTCGCTCGACGCCAAGCCCGACCCGTACATCATGTTTGTGCTCGACAACGTCACGTACAAGTGCGACCACGTGAACGACGTCGAGCCGCTCAAGTACTTTGCGTGGCCAAACGCCATCAAGGACTTTGAGTTTGCACATGACAGGTCGCTCGCCGACTTGTCGCTCGTGCTCCATGTCAAGGACAGCGACACGCTCAAAGACCGATACATCGGAGGCACGTCGATCCCACTTGGACCACTGCTCGCATCGATGCACGACAATGTCCTCTGCAAGTCCAAGATGTTCACGCTCGAGTTTGCAGACGAAAAGCTCAAGAAGCGCAAGGACTCGGGCGAAGTCAAGCTCACGATCACTTTGATCGAAGACGCCGCTGCGACGCCACAGCCAGCAGTGCCACTGCAATCGACCTCTGACGTCAAGATAGTAGCGCCACCTCCAGAACAGACAGCGAATGAAGCTCCTGCAGTTAGTGCGTCGTCTCCAGCTGTGCAGCCCCCAGTCGAGGTGAGCTCATCGAGCAAACTATCAGCTCGGAATGATGCGGAACCGACACCAGTGCCAGTCGAGACACCTGCGATCGTGAGTCCAACTGCAGCACCAGCAGCTTCAGGCGTGAAGCCGAGTGATCAAGCCGCAACGCCACCTGTACCAGAGCCAGAGCGTGTGTCGCTGCAGAACAAGGTCGAGCGCCAGAGGACGTCGAGCGAACATGAGCTGAAAGCGCTATCACCTCTGCCAGCCATTGCGTCTGCACAGGATCCAATCACGACTGCTATGGGCAAAGACTCTAGCGCTGAGGCAAAAGCGCCAGCTACAGAGGCAACACCACCAGCGACGACGGCGTCTGACCCACCGCTTTCGATCGTCCCGATGCCAAGCGCACGCACAGTCGTGACAGCGATGACGATCGAGCTCGTATCGGCAAAGGACCTGACGCGACCCGTGAGCCTTGGCGCGATGTTTGACCGCAAGCCCGATCCGTTCGTCGAGCTCGAGTTCCATGGCATCACCCAGGCGACTGCGCCACTCAAAGACGTTGACTTGAAGAAGCCTATCGCGTGGACAAACACGCAGCTCGTGTTTGATCTGCCGCCTCGGACAGCGACGCCACCGAGTCTGCGCAAAGGCGTCGCTCCAATGGACTTGGTTGTCTTTGTCAAGGACGAGAACCTCCTCAAGCCCACGTTCATGGGCGGCGCGAAGGTGAGTCTCGATGAGTTCTTCAAGCCGCCAAGTGTCGACACTGACGAGTGGATCGCCACCTCAAGCACAGGAAGCAGCGTCGAGCGGACGATTCCACTGACGTTTAGCGACGAGAAGCTCTCGAAGCGCAAAGCGTGCGGTGAACTCACGCTCCGGTTCCACTTTGCCACCACAGCAGCTCTTGATGCTGCTGCTGTATCGCGTTCAGCGGAAGCGCCTTCAGTCGATCAGTCAGTGGGAGAGCGCGAGAGTGCAGCCCCGTCAGTAGCTCCTGCTGTCGCAGGTGCAGCGCAGTCAAGTCCAGAGGCTGTCGCAGCAAGTCCTGAGCGCAGTGTATCAGCTCCAGTCGAGTCGCTTGCTCCGATTGCGCCACCACAGCTGTCAGGAGACGTCAAGCTCCTCTCAGTCGAAGCGCTCTGCGGTCGGAACCTCCTCCGTCCAAGCGCTGGCGCGAATCCGAAAGGACTCTTGAAGGCTTTGTTCGACCGCAAGCCCGATCCGTACGTGACGTTCGTGCTCAATGGCGAGACGAAGCGCTGTTCGGCGCTGAAAGACGTTGACGTCGCGTTCTTTGAGTGGCGCGACGCCGTGCAAGTGTTTGAGATCACGCACAAGCCGTACCCGATCGAGTTGCTCGTGCTTGTACGAGACGAAGACGCGCTCGGAAACGATCCATTCATGGCTGGCGCGCGCATCGTGCTCAGCGAGATCTGGAATGCGACAGCGCAGATCTCGCGCACTGGCGATGCCGAAGTCGTGCGCGCGTTCCCACTGGCGTTCGCAGACGAGAAGCTGACGAAGCAGAAGGTGGGTGGCGAGATCACGCTGCGCTTTCGCTGGGTCTTTGCTGAAGCGCCACTTCCCGTGCAGGAGGTGGCTCCAGCGCACACTGAGCAAGTCACTAGCTCTGGACCGGATGCGTCAAAGGACCCAGTTGGTCTTGCTGGGTCTCCAGCACAAGCCGAGCCGATCGCTAATGTGTCACGTCTAGTGACGACGACACACGTCGGGTACGTCGCGCTACGGCACCTCGTGCTCACAGACAAAGACGCACTCGTGGACCCGTCCTTGGACCTGTACCTCGTTGTATCGGCTTTTCCGCCAGCGATCGGTCCAAGTGCACAGGCGCGCGTGTCTGCGGCGACAAGTGTCCGCAACAACGCGACAAAGAAGACGTCTGGCGCTGCGTCGGATCGCAAAGTCGAGTGGCTCGGTGAGACGCTTGTCGTGCCTGTGATCGCACACAGCGACGTCTCAGTGAAGAGCGTTGCGTTTGAGCTCAAGGACAAGAACGCGATCACGAAAGACACGCAAGTCGCAGAGCTCGCGCTTGCTGTCCAGAGCATCATGTCAGCACCTTCTGGCGGCCAGAGCAAGTCTGTTGTGCTCGAGCTGGTGCTCTGCAGCGCTGGGAAAGCAAAGTCGAAAGCGACTGGCGACGAACGGACTGTCCAGCTTGCGTGCTCGGTCCAGTTCCTGCCGCTCGAGTGTCCGCTCCTAAGCAGCTCGCTGTCGTCTGGGATCGTCTTGACACTGTTCCTCGTCAAAGGGCAGCTGACGATCAGTGCTGGCGATGACAAGCGCGCGTTCGTGCAGGACACAGTCACGTTTGGCTTGAACGTCGACTACTTGAGCAACCAGACGAAGAAGAAGGGGTTGCTGTCGTTTAGCAAGCACGACGTCGAGGCGCAGACTGACCGCTTTCGCCTCGAGCGCGACCTCGTGATCGAGTGGCACACGTGCTTTGACGTCGTGTACTCGACCAAGCAAGTCGCTGCTGCAAGAGACAAAGACAGTCTGGACGTCGAGGTGCAGCTCCTCATGTTCGCGGGCAAGAGAGCGGCAAAGCCAGTCGGCAGTGTGCAACTGAACCTGTGGCCGATGCTCAGCAGTGGCTCGACGCAGCTCGCAACGGCAGTGCTTCGGTTTGGCGAGTCTGCGTCGATGGAGCTCGAGTTCGCAGTTGCGTCTCGCACTACACAGGACAATGGCGCAGGTCCGCAGTCGACAGCCGCCAACGCCAGCGAAGTGTCGGCGTTCAAAGCGTCAGTGCACGTTCCGAGCGGGAACCTGCACATCCTCGTGCTTCAAGCGCAGTGCCTCGTTGCGCCGACGCCGAGTGACGAGAGAGCCGAGGACTTGGACCCAGAGGTGCGTCTCTCGATCGAACCAAAGTACATCAAGCGCAAGGACAACCCCGTGCGGTCAATGCTCAAGACCCGACCGCTCGAAAACGCAGGGATCGATCCGACCTGGAATGAGTACTTGCGTCTCGAGTATCGCCTCCCACTGCCGCCCGTCGCCGCTGCTGACGTGCCAGTTGGCAAAGCGATCGAAGAGAGCGCTGCGCTTGCTCAGTCGCTGCGGATGCTACCGTCTCCAGTCGTCCAAGTGGGCATCTACGACGTCGAAGTAGTGAGTACAGTGCTGTTTGTCCTAGTACAAGCGCGCTTCTGGGACTTTGAGAGCCTCTAACGGCTCCCAAACGGCTGTGTATGACTCGGTGCTGGCAGCCAGGAGAGCGAGGCGGGAGCAAGGTCATTGGGAAAGCCGAAGTGCCGCTCGCGGCGTTCCTTCTGTCGACGATCGATGCGTATGCAGGGACGCCGTCGTCGATCTCAATGAAGATCGACGTGCATCTGCACGACAGAGTGACAGGCTCGCTCTTTGTCGAAGGCGTCTTCGAGCCGCTCGAGGTCGAGAAAGGATCGGAGCTCGAGACGCAGCAAGAGTTCGTGCGATCGCTGTGTCGCTCTGTTGGAAAGAGCTTGAGTCTGAAAGCAAAGCATGCGCGGAACAATGGCACAGCGGCCATCAGCCCTGACATTGGACGCCAGCGATGCCGACCAGGTCGACTCGAGCTTCATCTCGTCTGCGTGCGGCATGGCGAGCAACAACAGCTCGAGACTGGAGGCACGATGGCGCACATTTGGCTCAGCTCAGCCATGGACGACCGAAAAGTGCTCAAGAGCAAGAGCGATCGAAGCACCTGCAGTGTCGACGGCGTTGACGCAAACGACGTTGTCTGGGACCGACAGACGACGCTGTACGCAAAGGACATTGGGTCCGATCTGCTTCGCATCGAGGTCTTGACGATGACGTACGTTTGCTCTTGCGTCTGTCGTCGCTGCGTCTTGGGCATGACTGACGATGTGCTCACACTGGTCGTAGTGGCAAACCTGTAGGCTCGCTCAAGCTCCCGCTCACGGGGCTCCAGTCGTATGCAGTCGGGCAGATGGTGCGGGACTGGCATCCGCTCGTTGCGTCAGCCGCGCCGACAAAGCCCTTGTCGCTCTTTTCAAAGGCATCGCCTGCTCCAATCCATCAAGTCATGGTCGGAGTCGCGTTCTACCCAGATCAAGCGCTGTTCCAGCCACTCGAGTCCTCTAGCTCCGGTATCGACACCACTGCAGATGGTGCTGTGCTCCTGCGCTGCGGTCGACTCGTGTTTGACGACAGCAGCCACGAGAGTTTGTCAACTGCGACGTCGCGACAGCTCGATGAAGTCGCGTGCAAGTTCGTGCTCTTGGGCGACGCTGGTCCGAGTGGCAGTGCAAGCACACACTTTCAGAAACTCGTCGCAGCACGCAGCAGCTTTGTGGAGTGGAACGAGACGCTGGCACTTGAGCTCGGCGTTCCACCGAGCACGTTTGTGTCCCAGTCACTCGCTCTTGGCGTTTGTCCCCTCCTTCGGATCGAAGTAGTCGTGAAGCGCAAGAGCGGTCGCTTCCCAGAGCAACTCGTGAGCTACGAACTTGCTCTCGTAGACGCACTAACGAATGCGGCGATCGGAAAAACGGCGCACACCTGCACACTCTACAACCAAAACGATGCAGGCACTGGCGTGTTCGTTGGCGTTCTCCAGCTCGAGTTCCTCGTCGCGCCGTTTGCAACGCTGAGCGCGCAGCCACTGGACCAGCTCCTGAGCGCCAGTGCAAGCGCCTGCGCTGTCCCAGGCGTCCTCTGCATTCGCTTCATCGCCGGCCGGAACCTCATCGACGTCGACCCGAACGGCGAACAGGATCCGTACGTAGTCGCAAAGGTCGCACCGTACTTCCCTGCCTCCGGTGCGCTCGCAAGCACCTGCCGCACTGGCATCTCGATAAACGGCGGCTGCCATCCGCAGTGGAACTCGCCTGTCTTCCACCTCCAGATCCGCGATCTTCGGACCGACTACGTTCGGATCGACGTGATCGATAGTAACGAAGAGGACCATCTCGCTGATGCGCTCATCGGGAGCCTTAACATCGCAGCAGCGTCGCTGTTGCCTGATCAAGTCGCATCGCGCTCGCACCGGAGCGGAAAGACGCCGTGGTTTGAGACTTGGCTCCCGATCTACTCGAGTGGGAACGAGAACAGCGACGGCAACTCGGGCGAGATCCGCGTCGACTACCGATTCATCTCGCTCGACTATTTTGCGCATGCGGCGAAACGAGATGAGGACGCACTGGAGACATCGCCGTTCACACTGCAGTCAAACCATGAGACGCCAGCTGCACCGGGTCCTGGGACGATCTTCTTTCACATCGTTCGCGCGAAGAACCTGCCGTGCAGCAAGGGGATGCAGCCTGGCGTGCGCTTGTCGTGCAGCGACACTGGGTTCGTAAGCGTCTCGAAGCCTGCAATCGGCTCGATTCAGGACCCTGAGTGGGACGACGTCGTGATGGAGATGCCATGGCCAGCACCAGACGACGCCTCCTCGAAGCAGCCGTCGGCGGTGCTGTCAGTCGAGATCGTCGACTTGTCTGTGCGCACAGCGAACGCCAGTGCGATGGCAGTCCTCACGTTCGGCTTTGTGAGCGTGGACTCGTTCCTGACGCACGCGACCGCCGTGAGCTACGTCTGCCACGACTTGAGCGGATCCATAGCGAATGGCGCGTCTGCGTCGATCCTCATTGGGTGTCAGTACATCCCAAGCGACCGAGCAAGCGACGTCGTGCCGTTCCAGAACAAGCAGCGTGACGCGTTCAAAGGCACAGGCGGGCAGCTCCACGTCAAGATCCTCCATAGTCGCTTCGACATGCCGTATGTTCTCGACCACATGCTCATGAACCAGCGGCAAACGCTGCGCTTTCGCTTGCAGCACGGCAACCAACAGTGCGACGCACGCACACAGGAGCTTGCGCTTCCAGTCACGTCGTTTCGTTCGTTCGTAGAGCACGATGGACAAGTGGACTGGAGTGCGTCGTCGCAAGATGCGCTGAAACACTCGCTGCTGTTTGACAGCGCGATCGTATCAGAGCAGCTCGGCGCGGGCGTGGTCTGCGTGAATCCAATCCTGGTCTGCGAAGTCGTGATCCACAACCTGGACGCAACAGGCACAAGTGAAGAGGTCGCAGGCGTGCTGGAGCTCCCGATCTTTGACTTTATCCTGCTCGATGGCCACATCGTGTCGTCGTGGTACGCGCTCGCAGTCGCAGCAGCGTCGTCACTTGGTACATACCCAACGCCTTCACAGTCGAGTCTGTCGAGAGCTCAAGCATATCGCCTGGGCGAGATCAAGCTCGAGCTCCAGTACCTCCCGCACTTGCTACAAGAGAACGAACCAGAGCCCGTGCTGACGACTGACGAGCTCGTGATCGTGTCTGTTACGATCCTCGATGCGCGCCACTTGCCGATCTCGGCGCATCAAGTGTGCGCTGTCCGAGTTGCCTTGATGGGCATCAGCATAGAGACAATGCCAAGTGCTTTGAGCGCAGAGCACCACGGCGCAGCGGGACGACCACTGCAGCAGACAGTCTGGAACGAGACGCTCGAGTTCCCAGTCGCGCCAGAGAAGCTCCGCGCGTCTGCGGACTTGGCCATGCGCTTGGAGATCCGCGACGCTCTTCGCGACGATGCAGTGCTTGCGTCGTGCAACTGGATCGTTCCGCCAAGTGTGATCGACTGCGAGAAGCACGAGCGCAGTGAAGACGTGGTGCTCAAGCTGCAGCTTCCAAACGACGCTGCTGCTTCAGACGCGAAAGCATCGAGCGAGATCCGGCTGTCGATCCGACGCATGCCAGTGGCATCGCAAGTGCCAACTGACTCGCGTAGTGCCAGATTGACAGCAACGCGAACAGGACTGTTCTACTTGCGTCTTGACGCTCCACTGCCGGCACTGACGCTTGCTGCATCGCTCGTCCTCGCTGACACTGCGCCTGACGACGCGATGCAGTCGTCAGCCCAGTGGACCGAGCTGAACAGCCAGTGTGGGATCAGCGTCGTTCCTATCGACGACTCACACGCACTCGACAAGCGCAAACTCGCGATTCTCGTGTCGCCGGCGACGTCAAAGGACGACAAGAGCACTACCAATGGTGTCGTCGGATACGTTCAAGTGGACGCACGCGCACTCGTGTCGGCGCTTCGATTGCCCAAGACCGAGTTCTTCCAGCAGCTCACAGTCGTTCCGCTGCGATCGTCTCAACCTCTGGCGAAAGACAAGGCACTAGACCGGCGTCCAGAGACGGCAGTGCCACAGATCGAGCACCTCTCGCTCCGCATCAAGTACGTGAAACGGTGCGAAGGCGCAATCGTCCTGAATCTGCTCAAGCTCGTGGCTCTCGCGTCGACTGCTGCAACGGAAGCACGTTCGGCTGGAGCGCTCTTCTTTCGCGTCGAAGTGCGCTTCCAGCGCTCCAAGTCCACTTGGACGCGATCGGCCCTCGGTGCGTTCAACGATCAAACCGGCGTGGTCGAGTGGAAGCTGCCGCAGAAAGCGCTCAAGCTCGAGTACTCGAACGAGTCGGAGGTCATGGAGCCGATGCTGCAGCTCGTGGTGTATCGTCTCAGCAGCCAGTCGAGCGCTGAGAGCGGCGTGCGAGAGGCGTACGGTCAGCTCTCGCTTCTCCGATTGCTTGCCGATCCAAGCGTCGAGTCTGGTTTGTGCTGTCCATTCGAGGTTCGAATGACGACAGCAGAAGCGAACGCTCCTGCCTCACCAGTGCTCCATCTCGAGGCAACGTTCATCAGCGCAGATGTCTCGTTCGATGAGCGCATGGCGCTAGAGGCAGAGCGGAAGAAAGAAGTGGCATTCCAGCTCGCAGAAGGAGCCGCGGCGCTGAAGAAGTCGTTTGCGGTGTTGGGCGGAGATCACGACACGCCATTGAAGATCAGCGAGCTGAAAGCGCACTTGCTTGACGACTCGAGCGGCGCTGCCTCGAGAGCGCGAGAGCTGCTGCAGCACGCTGCGGATATGGAGACAGATGGCGATCTCGATAGACTCTTTGCTGCAATGGACGTGAACGGCGACGGTATGCTCTCGTGGGACGAGTACGCGGATCACATGCAAAACATGCACGCTCTCGCACACGCAAACGCGACTGCTACACCTGTTGTTGCCAGTCAGGAGCCGAGCGCGAATGACAGCGAGACAGAGGAGACGGACGAGCGTGGCGGTGAAAAGGACTCGGATGCAATTGAGCAAGTCAAGACAGAGCGCGACGTGCAGAATGATGTGCCGGCTGCTGGTCCTGCTCGCTTGCTCTCGACGATTTCGACGAGACCGAGTCGCGATGAACCACTGGCAGCGACTGAGAAGGTCGACGAGTACGTCGCTCCAGTGCCAGTGAAGACGCAGAGTGTATCGAGCGAGAGCACAGCGCCAGAGATCATTGCCGTCGTTTGCTCAAACCCAGTGCGCAAGCCATCTGCAGTCGCCAAGCCATCCAAACCAGAGCTGCTCGATACTCCACCACTTTCAAGCCATGTGTCCAAAGTCTTACTACCAGTCGAGAAACCTCGTGCTGAGCCAGTCACTCGTCCAGAACGGACACTCAGCGCTGCAGAGTCCGCTCCACCTGCGCAGTCGAGTCACCGGAAACGACTTCCAGTCTTGAACTCGTACGTCTTGGACTGGAAGATCGAGGATGTTGTGCTGTGGCTCACGTCCGAGATGGAGCTTGCGCAGTACTGCGACGCGATCCAAATGAACGCTGTGAACGGGAAGCTCCTGTTGACACTCACCGAAGCTGAGCTCGAGAGCGAGATCGGCGTTGTCGCGCCGCTGCACAAGCGCAAGCTGATGCTTCAGATCCGAGAGTTCCAAGACAAGTTTGGCGTTCCAGACGCCGTTCAGCAGCAGCAGGTCGCAGCGAGTCCAGAGAAGAAGAAAGGGACTCGAAAGCCTCAGCCGCTCGAGACAGCGCTGCTGGTTGGCGAGACGCCAGCGTTCATCAAGCGCGAGCAGCTGCTGTATCAAGAGAAGCGAAAGCTGCTGATGAAGACAGACGACGCCAAGACGTCGCTGAAGCTCGGAGGTGACGGACCCAAAGTGCTTCGAGTGACCACGCGACTCATTCCGCCACCACTATCGTCGACACAGCCAACCACTGATGCTCCTGCGCTTCGAATGTCCGGACCAGAGAGTCTACACAGCGAGAGCTTTGCTGACGCGATGCAGGACATTGTGGAGTCTGTTCGTCCAAGCAGTCCACCGCCAGAAGAGGACACGCCACGAGCGACGTACCCGACTGCTGACAGACTGGATCGCGCATCGATGGCATTCCCAGTGATCCAAATCGGCTCTGTGACCAACACCGACGAGCTGTTTGAGATCGTGAAGCAGCGGATCCAGCAGCTCAGTTGCGTGCTCATGCCGATGGCGAGTGAGGCGCGCGAAACCTTCAGCGACTTTGGCGACATGGACGACGACCAGAGCGAACCAGAGGCACTTGACGACGAAATGACAGGGCTGCGTCTGGTCTTTGAAGCATTCACGCGATCGAGGTCGATGAAGATCTCGCGCGCCAAGTTCCAGGATGGACTTGCCTCGCTCCTGTTCATTGACGTGTCGTGGCATCAGTTTGACTTGCTCTTCCGCCGTCTCGATGGCGACGCTGACAGCGAACTGAGCTTGGACGAGTTCTGCAGTGTCTTCCAGCGCAGTCACTTGACGTTCCAGTCCGATGACCTGCTCTTCCTCGAAGCTGCGCTCGTGAACTTTGCAATCGAGAAGCTCGAGACGCAGCAGTGGACACTCATTGAGCTCTTCAAAGCGTTCGACCGCGACGGTGGTGGCGAGATCTCGATCGCCGAGTTTGCGATGCTCGCACGCTTTCTCTTCACCAAGAGCGACAAGCGGCGGCTCAAGAGCGAGGAGGAGTCAGCGAAGCGCAACAAGCGGCTCGTGTACCTCTTGATGTCGTGTCTCGATGCGTCGGCGGACCGACGCATCAGTTTGCACGAGTTCCTGCGCTTCTTCTTTGTCGTGTGGTCCGCGAAACTCATGGAAGTGCAGGACCAGCTCTTTGAGTGCGAGTCGCGCGCGGATGCGAGTCCGAGAAGCCGAGACGTCGTAGAGGATCTGCGGCAGAAGAAGAAAGCGATGCGCAAGGCGCTGCGGACCAACTTCTCGCGTCCGTTCCGCGACTCGATGCGGTGTGTCGATGTGAACGTGCCGAGTCCGTTCAGTGGGCTGCTGTCGCGCCTGCAGCTGCGGTCGACAGAGTCTAGTGCATTCCAGTCGATGAGCAGTAGCTTTGGTAGTGCGCAGCAGCAACCACCGCCACTCCAGATCTGGCAAGTGCTCCAAGGACAGACGTCAACGAGTCATCGAGCACCGACGTCGATGGCTGCGCTGTACGCCGAGACAAAAGCGAAAGCAACAGAAGAGTCGCGTAAGCGCGTTCAAAAGGGCAAGAACGAGATTCTCCGCACGCGACTGACGCGGCAGCGTGAACCCGAGCGCGCGAACGCAATGTTGCAGACGCCACCCGCGCGTCTGAGTCTCGATGGGACTGCGAAGCTCAAGTTTGATCATCAGAAGCATCGAGGCTAGCGGCATATGCGTCTCAAAGTGAACAAACCTTCAGTGTGTATATGCGTTGGTTCAATGTGCAGCAACCATCGCAAAGTCGTCTACCTGTGTAAGCAAGGTCACACAGCTCGCAGCACATGGAGCGCGTGAGCTCGTGGTGGTTCGTATCAAGACGATCGAGAACATCAAACGTCGTATCAGATCGAGATCACTCGATTCCGCAATTTCGCTGCGTGTGTAGCGGACAGTGACCACGATTATTCAATTTGGATCTTCGAGGACATTCGAGGAAGCGGGAAGAGGCGCGACGTTCCCTCCCAAGCCTGAGCACTCAACCCCACAGTGCGCGTCCGAGGTCTCGCCTTGGTGTGCTCTGTCTTAAAAACTGTATGGAATGTCGCCGAGGAGAACACGGGTAGGTTTCTCAGCGTCCCAGATTAGAGTGATGGTCAAAAATGGATTTTCACCTTCACAAACTCACAACAATCCGCAGCTTCACAAGAGAGCAAACACACAAACACACTGCGCAGCGGACTTCGAGTGCTATAACCGCCTCCTTCAACATCATCGTGGAAACGCGATCTCGGCCGCAACGCTACCAACTCGGCATTTGCACTTTGGATCACTCCAGCACAAGCAAGCAACCACTCCCAAGCACCAAGCTTCACTGCGCCACCACTCCAACACTCTCACCAGCACCTCGCACGCAACAATGCAGATCTTTGTGAAGACGCTGACGGGCAAGACGATCACGCTCGACGTGGAGCCGTCGGACTCGATCGACAATGTGAAGCAGAAGATTCAGGACAAGGAGGGCATTCCGCCTGACCAGCAGCGCCTGATCTTTGCGGGC
>JAASFN010000746.1:0-14315 GCA_023333795.1 Globisporangium rhizosaccharum | reverse complement strand
TGTCGCCCGATGCAATCGAGACGATCGTGCATCACTACCCACGCGTGCACATCGTCGTGGCAGACAGCGACCTCCCGCACTTGCAAACGCAGTTCGCAGCCAATGCGACGTGGCTGCGAGCGTGCATTCAGCGACAGTCGTAGCGAGTAGCTCAACCAGAAGTAAACCGAGTACTTTGACACCAACACGCTGGTGAGTGTGCGCGAGAAAGCGAAGAGGATGATGCGAGAGCCGCAATGAAGCGAGAGCCTGCTTGGCAACGTGTGTGTGAGAACCGACAAGGGGATATAGACAGTGCTGTATCGATCACGTCGATTCATTTGACCCGATTGTAAACTCACGCTTCTTGAAGCAGTGACCAACGAACTGACTCTTGTCTTCAACAAATCGATATGTCGAGCACCTTTCTCTCACTCTCACCATCACGGTCATTCATATTCAAACAAAGGCGACTGAGAACGCCATGTGTGTGGTTCAATAGCTAACTGCACCACAGTAGCCACACACTGACGCTGCGTCGTTATTCGTCGTCTTCGTCCATGGCGTCGTCGTCTTCGTCATCATCATGCTCGCCATCGTTGCGGTCGCTGCGAGAGCTCGATGATGACACATCTGAGCCAGACGACGAGCTGCGCATGTGCTCATCGTCGTCATCGTCGTCATAGTCGTCATAGTCGTCGTCATCGTCGTTGCCGCCAGTCTCTGACGACGACGACAGCGACAGACGGTGGTGCCGGTGATGGTGGCGACGACTCGCTTTGCGACTCGATCCATGCGCGCGGACGCCCGAGACCGTGTGGTTCCCAGGAAACACGCGGCAGCCATGCTGGAGACACTGCGTCTCGAGCATCTGGCGCTCTTCGAGGAACTGCTGCAGAGCAGCAGGCGCTCGGCGGTTCACTGTCTTGCGCTGCTGGTCGTACGATGCTGCATGCGCGAGCACGAGCAGGTTCAGTTCATCTGCCACGTGTTCGCGAAACGCTGGCGTGAGGAACTTGTGCGCGGCGCTGTCGACTGGGACGTCGTCTTTGCGTTCGTAGAGCAAGAGCGTGAGCACAAGCGGCAGCTCCGTGTCAGCAACCGACGCTGACGTACGACTCGGTCCAGCGCTCATTGCGTCGCGAGCAAATAGCTCTTGCGCACACGCAATCGCGTCTTCCACGCGCCAGTTGTTGCTATTGCTGCTGTGAGGCTCATGAGGACTTAGTCGAGCGTCACTGCGACTGGGATCGAGCAATTGAGAGGCGCCACTGGGACCGAGCAGCACGTCCAAGACGCAGAGCACGCGCATGTAGAACAGCACAGTTGCGCCACGCGCAGTCACTGCTGCTGCTGCTGGAATGAAGTCGTGGCCAAGCGCTGCTGTCAGTAAATCGAGCGCTTGCGCTGTCTTGTATGCGTACACGTGCTGCCGCACACAGTGGCGCACGTGCAGCAGCGCTGCGTCAGTCAGTTCGCTCGCCTTGTGCTCGTCGCTGTCGACGTCCATTGTTTTGGTGCTGCGTCCAGCGCCACTGCTGCTACTGCTATTGGTCGCTGCAAACGCTCGGTACGCGTTTTCGTAGCCAAAGTGCGAAAAGTACTCGAGCACGAGGTCGTGGAGCACATCGTCTGTCGCTCTATCGTCGCGTTCGTCTGCTGTCTCGTGGAGCACAAGCGCCAGTTGTCGCTCTTTCTGGATCTGCTGCGCAAACGCTGGGAGATCGAACTGGAACGACGTGAACGCTGCACTGACGCACTCGCCAGCGCTGTGGAGACTCACGGCAGGGAACACCACGTCGTCAAATGCAGGTGGAGTCGTGTCTAGTGAGTGATGGTCGTCGTCAGTGTCGCTGCTGCTAGTATCACTGTTGTCTGGATCAAACGCGCCAGTGTCGTCGTCACTGTCACTGTCAGTCGCTGCATTGGGAGTGACGCGAGTGCTGGTCGTCAGTGTCTTCACAGAAAGACTGCGCACTGTGTCATCTGTGTCGACGAGTGCGTCCAAGTGGTGGACGTCGGTTGCTGCGAGCAAGCCCAAGAGCCGGCCGTTGAGCGTAAAGAAGAACGTCTGCGTGTCGACAAGGAGTCCACAGCCGACGACGTCGCCTGCGCCAAAGCGCTCGCACTGGAGAAACACGTGGCCGTTCGACACAATGCGTCCCGTCTTTCCCTCGTACGCAAGTGAGTGTGCGTCCGTCCCGAGGTCTTCATGCGCGACAGCTGCTTTGGAAGTCGTGGAGGTTGAAGGCTGAGACGCACACTCTCGATCTGGACTTGCACCACTGTGACTGGTCATGGCTGTCGTTGGTGTCGTAAACGCAAAGCCAACTGCAATGCGGTGGTTGAACCGCTTGAGCGCTTCGTGACGACGTGCGCGGCGGCGCTCATGGCGCGATCGGATCTGCTGCAACGTGCGCGAGCTCAACGTGAATGCAAAGTGCAGCGTACTGCTGCTCAAGAGACTCGGTGCGTCGGTTGCACCACGATCGCTGGTAGCAGTTGAACCACCACGATTGTTGGTTACACCACTTGTGCGGTGTCGCATCGTCGTGGTTGAGCGATCTCTTGAGGCAGCTGACGCTTGATCAGTCGCACGTGCAGCTGCGCGATTGCCATTCGAGCTGCGTGTGTCGTCGTCGTCGAGGTCCATGCGCTCGCTTGTGCCGTCATTCACCTCGTTGGGATTGGCTGGATGGAGCAGTGGCTCACTTGCAAGCAAATTCGCCTGGACAATGCGTCGAGCACGCGCACGCCACGGCAAACGCGTGCTGCCAGTGTGTGCATCAGCGAACGGATGCGCAGTAGTCGCACTACTGCTGGTAGTAGCGCTTGCAAGCGGTGGACTTGTTGCGCGTTGACTGCTGCTACTGCTGCTGCTGCGGGCGAGTCCGTTCACGCGCGCCATGAGCAAATCGAGCTCTGCGCGTGTGTCGAGTGGCACTGCACCATCACTAGCGTTGCCATTGCCATTGTTACTCGTGCTGTGGTTGTCGTCGTCGTCGCACGATGAGACAATGAGCGTCTCGTAGTAGAACAGCCGCAGCGCTGAGAGCACATTGTCCGATGACGAGTGCGTGCGTTGTACGTGGTCTTGCACAACGCGTGGTGGCTGCGCAGCTGCAGGCTTTGCGTGACTCGGAGGGTTGGACTGACGTGTTGTGTTTGTCGCTACAGTTGTGCGGTGGTGGTGAACGTACGACATCGAGGAGACTGGCTGCGTCGTGCGCACGCACATAGCGTCGCGCGCATGCTGGCCGCGCCCGATGTACTCGAGTGTGCGTCCGTCAGCGAGCACTTTGCCTTCGGGTCCGTGCGTCGCGGCCGCCCACTGCATGTTGCTGCTCCACTTGCTCGTCTTGCTCGTCTTGCTCCTTGTGCGTGTTTGTGTGTGTTCTCAGAAGATCCCCTGTGATGCCTCAATTTCATCACGCTTGATTGCATTGATGGACAGTTTGACTTGCATTTGTATAAAGTAATAGTAATACGCCAACAATAAAACATTCGCTGGTATTCATACGTTGTTTATGTTATCGATGAGAATCGACAACTCGTCAATAAATACAATTGTTTTGTATACTGAGTAGGTGCAGCTCAAGCTTGTTCACACACGCGCTTGACGAAAGCGATTGAGGACCAACTCCAAGCAGCACGGCGGTGATGATGATGCACTACTGCGCTCGTCGCTCGTCAGCGCACTTGCATCACCCGCTGCTGCTGCTCCTGCTGCTGGCGCACGTGGGGTCTTGCCGCTTGGATCGATCTGCGCTGCGACGATCTTCACGCTCGGGAATTTGCTCCGCACGCTCTGGATCACGTCGGATGTGATGAACAGCACGACGAGCGAGAGCATTGACTCGACTGCGCCGCGCGCGAGCAGCGTCGCAATGACTGCGCAGACGGCATCAGCAGTCGTTGTTACCGACAGCGCAAGCACAAACACGTTGTGGTACTGGAGACTCGACGGCAGCTGACTCGCATCTGTAAAATCGACGTTCGTGCTGCTTGCACTGTCGCAACTGTTATTGTTGTTGGTGTCGGCTGCATCTTTGAATGTTGCACGCGCAGTCGGCTGCTCGGGTTCCATCGATCGGAACATTTGCAAAAGCGGACAGCTCGCACCTTGTGTTTGCTCGAGCGAGATCGCACACGGCGGGTGCTCCCACCCGACGCCGTCCGCGCGCACGCAGTCGCTCAGAAACACTTCGATCGCTTTGATCGGCACGAGCGCGAGTGCGTCTTCGAGCAAGAGCCGGAGCAACCGCTCGCTGCTGCGCGCAAACTCGCGCTCGCTCGTGTTCTTGTTCCGCACGCTCGTGAGCAAGAGCGCAGCTGCGCGCGACTTGATTTCGTGGATGTTGTTGCTCTTGCTTGCGCTGTTGTTGCTCGTTGCACTGCCACTTGCACTTGCATTGTTGCTACCGGCAACGGTGCGCGGCGACGGCAACTTTTTGCTCGCCTTGCTTGCGCGGATCTTGATCTTGAACGACTTTGGCCGCGGTTTCTTCGGGTGCTTTGCGAGCGGGTTCTCGTCTTTCCGCAGCATCACTTCTTCACGATGCTTGTTCAAGTTGCAAATGGCGGCGCGGCTCACTTGGTACTCTTTCGCAAGTGTTGCTTGCTTCTCGCCAGCGTCAATGCGCGAGAGGATCTCGCGCCGATCCATTTCGCGCAAGTACCGCGAGTTCTTGTTTGGGTTTGCAATGCGCTCGTCGCCACTTGCTGTTGCACTTGTTGTTGTTTGCGACGGCAACATCGAGTTGTTGCTCGTTGCTGGATCGACTGCGCGGTAGTGGTGCTGCGATGCCGTGGACTGTGCAAACGGACTTGCAAACGGACTTGTGTCGCTACGTGGCGTGTTGTTGTTGTTATTGTCCGACGCAAGCGGCAAGCCGCTCTTGCGATCGAGCAAGTCAAACGACTGGATGCTAGTGCTGCGACTGCCAGTGGGTGCGCGCATCGCTGGCAACTTGGTCGCACTGACAAGCGACGGCGCACTGGATGCGAGCCGACGCGAGTCGTAGTACACCATACTGCTGCTACTGCTGCTGCTGCTGGTGGCGCTGGCGAGCGCCATGGCGGGGATCGACTTGATCGGACTGATCGACGTCATCTCGGGCGTCCACTTGGTTGCGAGTGGCGCAAACCCAGCAGCACTAGCAGTTGTCGTTGCCTGGAGCTCCATGGGCGACAGCGCGAGGCTTCCAGTGAGTGACTCGGTGCTGCTCTGGCGCGTGGTACTGACGAGCGTCAAGCTCTGGCGACTCGCATCTGGCACTGCGCTACTGCTGTTCGCGTGATTCGCTGACTGTGGTGCGCCAGTCGTCGTCGTCGTGGGTCGACGCAGCATCGTCGAGATCCCAGGGAGCGACTGCGGACTCTCAATGCGTGCACGCGACACAGTGGCTGTGCTTGGCGGGCTCGTACTGGTCGTACTGGTCGGTGGGAAGAGCGGCGTGAGAGCGTTCGTCTCTGGCGAGGTCGGCGCGCGGAACTGCGGTGCACGCACATGCGTGTACTGCTGACGCTGCTGCTGCGGACGGTAGTGCTGTGCTGGCTGCTGCGTCTGCTGAGTCTGCTGCTGTTGGAACTGCTCATAGCGGCGCTTTGGCTGTGCATCGTGGCTCGCGCGCTGGAGCAACAAGTTCCCAGTCGTTGCGCCGTAGAGACTCGTCGGTGGCAGCGGAGTCTGCTGGCCAGTTGCTGGTGCTGTTGCTGTGAATCGGTGCTGGTGCTGTTGTTGTTGTTGGAGGTGGAGCTGCTGCTGGAGCGACGCGTACGACGACACGACTGCACTTGCGTTGCTATAGAGTTGTTGCTGTGATTGCTGCTGCGATTGCTGGTGGTGGTGGTGGTGGTGACGACTGTGGTGGTGATGGTGCATTTGCATTTGCTGCTGCTGCATGTATGGCGCAGTCGACTCGAGCTTTCGGCGCTTCATCACGTGCAGCATTTGTGTGCGTCGAGTGGTTGAGTGTGTGTGGCTCACGTGTTGTTGTGTGTGTGGCTCACGTGTTGTTGTGTGTGTGTGTGTCGAAGCGCGCACGTTCAGGAATGAGCGCTGCCGCAAACTCACACGAAAGCCCTCACGGTGCTTTGCATCGTGACGTTATTAAGTTCGCATATTTTGTCTCTCCTAAGTTCGCATCACTGGTGTTTGATTGAGTATAGAATAGTGTTGCCCAGATCTTTCGAATGTGTAGTCACAACATGCGTGTAAATGTCCATTGCTTGTTACCTGATAGTAAACATTGCCGCCCAGACAAATGGACTCTTGAAGAGTATTTGCAAATAACATGTCCAAGCTTCGCCCGCACACTTTCAGTCGACATGTGAAACGCGAAAGGGCAAATTGCTATCAAATTACATCGACGCACTTTATCTAAGTTCGCTTGCCAGAAGTTGTGTGCATATGCTGGGAAAGGGCGGCTGTTGGGAAGCGATCCCCTACCCTCGCTTATTGCACGTTTCGCACAAATAACTGTTAGGACTGATATCCTTTGCTATTCGATGAAACCTGAGAGCCGCAGCCAAGCTTATAGAGCACAATTGATACCTCTATAAATCAGTGACGTCTGGTCACATTTGGGCGATGGTATTTCACTGGCTTCAGCAGTTTGGAAAACCGACTTTCGTTAAATAAATGGAAAACCACGAGCATATTGTGAGGCAGTCAAATTGCGAAACAGCAAATGACCTTTCGAGTGCTTTTGCATGTTAAAGGCATTTGAGCCTTTGTCTTTCAAACGGCGCTCAAGACAAACGCTATCTATATGCTTGATCTAATAGGTTGGTGATGATGATGATCTGGTTGCTATTCCGAACAATAGCTCCCTCGCTCTATGAAAGAGTATGTCTGAACAGCGAGCGAGCACGGGCTTACTAACGCGAGGCGCGCGCGCGACTTTGAATTGACTTTGCCTGGCGTCTGTGGTCGGATAGGTCGGATAGGTCGAGAAGGAATGTGGCGACACGATCGACAAACCGAAACGAACAGTTTGTATGCGAGCACGCGCGAGAGAGAGCACATGGTGCGTGCTAGAGGACCATCCGTGTATTGTGATGTGTGCGCTGCTTGCCCAGCACCCAAGTTAAGAGACATCGCTGTAAACCATGGATGAGTTGATTCGAGTTGCTTGCAGATATTGCAAGATAATCTGGACTGACCCGCTTGTCTCGTTTTGTCTTGAGCATTGTATAGTGGTCAGAACCGAGTGCCTTCTTCCAGCACGTGCAATGCGATGTCAGAATCATCGAATCTGTGCACTTGTTGAAACTCTATTTGAGTCTGGATAATTTTGTGCAATGTGTCCAGCAAAGCTCAATGGTTTTGTATGCAGGAATCGACACGTGCGAGTATCGTTTTTTGTGACTGGCTGTCTAGACGCGTTACTGGCTGCCGACAGTCTGTAAAATCACGCTGTTTCGCAGTGTTTCGACACAGCTAACAGCCGACCGTTGGGCCACTTTCGCCACCACACACATACACGATCCAGACAGCAAAACTACATGCAGCTACTCTTTACTCATATATGTGATGAATACAATCGCGATTGCTGTAGCCTATAGCTGCTGCGACCACCTCGCGAGTCGGCATGGAGCACGCACGCGCTCGAGCCGACCAGATGGATGATGTGTGTGTGCTTCGAATGACGAGCCACAGCGTGAACCGCTCTCAAACTTCCACCAGTTTTGAATGTGTTAAAAAAATCTGGAAACAACTGCACAAACCAGCACGCATGAAACGTACGTTCCGTCTCTTCGTTCGGGTCTCTTTAGGACACCTGGTGATCACGCTCGATCGATGTGTAGTTACATTGGAAGTGTGCGGCGTGTGTGCATGTGGGCACTGGCAAGATATCAAGATGAGGATGGTGCATCGAGTTGCGTCGGGTGTTGCAGCGGGGCGAAGCAGAGAGAATATGTGGAAGCGGTGAGGTGAGTCCAAGTCGGATGGGCAAGAGTCTCGAGTCGGATTGCAGTTTGAACGCTCGCTCGAACGAACGCAAAGTCCGCAGGTCGTTCTTTCGTGCTTGTTTGCATTCGCTGCGCTGCGCGCTTGCGCGGCGCGAGTGGAAGAGCTACACGTGAGCCTGGCGTGCCACTTGCGACTTCAATCGCGCGCACAGTGCGAGTGCGAATGGATTCGTCAGAAGCAAGCAGTGTGTTCCTGTCTGCGAGGTCCTCTTAACGCTCTGGTGCTCCGGTGCTCTGATCCTGCCCTTGCGTAGCAGCACAGCACCCCAGCTATCGTACATGCAACAGGAACGAGACAGCGATGGCGACGCGAGAGAGCAAAGCGCAGAGACGCACGTGCGTCAAGAGGGGCGACAAGCGAGCGATCTACGTCCAGCGTGGCAGCACGTGGCAGAAAGCAGGGCAGTCCACAGACCTCGTCAGGAGCCGAAATTTGCTGTTCGCAGCCAACTGTGCTGTGCTTGCTGACTCGCAAGCAAGTGGTGGTGGTGGTGGCTGCTGCTGCTGTCTTGTTGTCGCTACTTGCTTGCTTGCCAACCTCGTTCGAGTGTTTGCCTTAAGCGTGTTGCCTCGAGCGCGTTGCCTGCCAACGTGTTTGGTGCGCTTGCTGTTGTCAAAGTTGTTGTCAAAAGTTAGCAAGTGTACATACGACAATGTTTAGTTTCGTCTGTTTAGTTTGGTCCCATATGCCCACACTTGTATGTGACTGACCGACTGACTGATGAAATGCTGGTGTTGCTAGAGGCGAGTAAGCGAACGAATGCGATGTGCTCATCGTCGTCGTCGTCCAAGTCGTGGTCATCGCCATGCTCGCTCACACACCGCAAAACCACACACCTCTTGACAGCAGCAAAGACAAGCAGCAGCACGAACTCATGCGCCAAAGACACGCACGATAATATATTTCGTCATAATTCACGCTTGTAAAATGGATTTTGAATCGTGAAATTCGTGATTCTACTGAAAACGACAGAACAATACAGCTTGGCACGCACTGTACGTGATCCGTTCGTCCCAACTGCTGTTTGAAATCGGGAGGTCACTGTACCAGACACAACAATCGATTCAATCACGCATGGTACGATCGATCCACTCGAGTTGATTGACACATAAGCAACGACGACACCAACAAGTATGCTGCGCTCGACACCGTTGATGGCGCAGCGCCTCCTCGCTGCTGCTGCACGTGCGAGCCACTGCAGCAGCGGCCGCGCACTGCTGCGTGCACACCTCTCATCGACGCGCATGCTCGCAGACGGCGAGTTCTCAGACGTCTTGCACTTTGAGACGATCCAGCCGCGCAATGAGACCCTCACGCCCGAGTGCTTCGCTGGTAAAGCAGTGCTTGTCGTCAACACTGCGTCGCAGTGCGGCTACACACCGCAGCTCACGCAGCTCCAGCAATTGCATGAGCAGTTTGAAGCGCGCGGACTCGTCGTGCTCGCAGTGCCGTCGAATGACTTTAACAACCAGGAGCCTGGAACCGACGCCGAGATCCTTGCAAAGTACACAGCGGCGCCGTTCCACGTGCGTTTCCCAATCGCCAAGAAGACGCCAGTCACTGGCGACGACGCCCACGCGTTCTTTGAGCGCATTGTCGTCGAGTACAGCCGCTCAGTTGCACCGACGTACGTTCTTTTGCTTAGGTTGGCTATGGTACGTTTTGGTGGTGTGCACTGACACTTGGGTTCACTATGTGTGTCTGGCACTAGGTGGAACTTTGACAAGTTCCTCATTGACCACCACGGCGACTTGCGCGCTGTGTTCCCGCACGACACGGAGCCGCTCGTGCCGCAAGTGCTCGAAGCGATTGAAGAAGTGCTCGCGGACTTGCCACGTCCAGTGCAGCCACCAGCAGCAGCCGTCGCGAACGACACAGAGACTGCGAGTCCAATCGACGAGCTATTGGACAAAGAAGACAAGGAGCCGCAGCGGTGACCTGCATCAATAGCTGAGCGTGACGACAGTAGCAGTGGACAGCAGGGCTCTGTTAAATACGGTTGTCGTCTAGACAAACGCCAAGTGGTTTGTGCTGGAGCTCGGTGGCAGGCGGCGACTGCTGTTGCTACTGCTAGTCGTGCTGCTGGTGGTGGTGTTGGTGTGCAGTGGCGATGCGAGTGGCATGGAGAGAGTGTGCTCTGGTCGAAGTCCTGGGCGAATGGCGTCAAAGTCACTGCTGCTGCTGTTGCTGGCATTGAGACTGAGTGTTGGCGCGGAGGACTCGACTGGCTGGAGCGACTGCGCGAGTGCGTGGAGCGTCGGTGGGAGCTGCGGCAGCACAAACAGCGACGATGGCGGTGGCGACGATACGGACGGTGTCGGTGTCGTGAGGAAGTTTGGACCACGCGATGTCGTTAGACTGCGGAGACCAGTGAGGTCAGCGCCAGTAGCAGGTGTCGTTGCTGCTGGCGTTGCGAGCGATAGAGCAGCAGAGCCATCGGTACCAAGTGCGCTCGTGCTGCTGCTGCTGCGGCTACTCGCAGGTGCAAGTGACTGTGGCAATGGCGCTACGTACAGTGGCAGTCCTGTCGCATTGAACGGCAGAGTCGGTGCTGTCACGTGGACACTTGCTGGTCCTTGAGGCGTCGCAGTGCGTGGCGACGCTGCAAAGTACCTCAAGTTGGTGTCGAGCGCACGACCAGTTGGTCCAGTCGCTGCGACTAATGGCGGTGCAAGCACCACTGCACTTGCTGTATCGCCACTCGGCTCTTGAGCACCGTAGTAGATCACGTGCTGCTGCTGCTGGTACTGGTCCACTTCACTATCATCAGCATGCTGGTGCTGGTGATAGCGAAGGTCGTCGCCACTGCTCTGGCGGTGCTCCGACATCGCACCGGAGCTCTGACTTCCACTAAAGCCATCGTCGTCGTCATCGTCGCTCACATGCCCTGAGCTCGCTGCTGACGAGTACTGACTCCCACCACCCGTACGCTTGCGGCTCTTCTTGAGCTCGTACCGCTTCCGGCACCGCTCGCGCTCTTTCAAGCGCTGCGCTTCGCTCGCGTTCTCGCGCCGGCGCTTGCTCCGCTCCGCTTCTCGCCGCCGTTGGTCCTCTGACGCATTTCGCCGACGCTCACGACTCCGGAGCAGTTCGCGCTGTCGGGACTCGTCTGACGCCTGTTCACGGCGCTTGCGACTCCGCTCCGACTCTTCCAAGCGCTTCTTCTTGCGCTTGCGCCGGTCATAGTCGGCCTGACGCTGCACCGGCGTGAGGTTCTCGCGCCGCTTCTTACTCCGCAGCGCTTCAACGTGACGCACTTCCGCTGAGGCTTTGAGCCGCCGCACGCGACTGCGCTCGGCTTCGGCCATGCGCTGCTGGAGGCTCCGATTCGACGACGAGTGGTCGTCGGTGAGCGACGGATGATGGTGAGGATGACTTGGTTCCGTACCGATAGTGGCAGTGGGGCTAGGACCCAGGTCGCCATTGCTACTATGGCGCGCGAGCTCGAGCGCTGGCGGTCGGTCCAGTGTCTCTGGACTGACTCCGTCGCCTCGATGCATAGTAGCAGTGCGTCCATGACTCGTACTCTGAGCAGACCGCACGCGATGCGGCGGTGGCACTGGCGGCGCTGGGGCGTGGGATGTGAGGAGCGACGAAGGTGTTGTGGACGCTTCGAGGTCGCGCGCACTGTGGACACTGGGGAGTCGGTGGAGAAAGTCGTCGTAGACGCGCTCGTGCGCTTGGCGGAGGTGCAGGAACGCTTGACCACGGCCGAGCTCGCTCAGTTCAAACACTTGCGTCAAGTCGGCTTTGCCATCGTTGCATCTGAGCCATTGGATCGTACAGGTGTTAGCGACTCGCTACGACCCGTCACGACGCATCTGTATGAGTTTGTAGACGTACAGTCGACATGACCAGCACTCGCGCTCCGAGATCTCGCTCCACTTGTTGTCTTGCATGGAGATCTACAGATTGGGTCGACCCGTCATGACCCAAGTCGACATATTCACAGAAAGAGTGAATAGTAAGTGCGAGCACTCGTGCATCGACAAGCACAGACACACACACGCACCATGCGCTTCTCGGTCGACTTGAGCTGGCCAAACCACTGATTCGCGTCCTTCTTGCGCCGCGGACCGAAGCGCACGCGCATGTTCTCTTCCTCCGAGTGGCCGTTGAAGCGATAGAGGAGGTTCTTGAGGTGGCAGCTCTTGAAGTGCGTGACAAAGTACCTACAGGCACGCGTGTGTGTGTATGAGTAGCATTAGCAGTCACAGTAGTAGAGTGAGTGAGCTTTCAGTACGTTCGACACATGCACACGCACAGACAGAGAGACAAAGAGCTATCGCCACAGAGTGCACTGGCATGGCGTACACGCAGTCGACTTGCAATACACAGAAAGCAGTGCAGAGACGACAGACGTACCGTGGATGGCGGAGAAAGTCGAAGAAGAAGTTCTCGTTGCACTCTTCGCAGCGAATGAAGTTGGCTTTCACGAGCTCAAAGTGCGCCTCCATGTGGAGAAAGCGCCACGGCATCGTGACAAGTGCGTTGTGTGGCTGTGTGATGGTCGCGCTCTCGTTCTCGTTCTCTCTTGAGCTTGAGCACGCAGCGAGCGAGCTGCGTGTAGACGCTACTCGAGCGACTCAATCGATGCGTCCACACACGCAGCGGAGAGCGCGAGGACACCGACGCGCGCACGCACGCACGAGGAGGTCGCGACGACAAGCTCGAGCTTTCGAGCGAATTCGAGAAGTACTTTGCCACATACAAAGATCAAGCTTAATTGCGCCGCATACAAACAACAAGGTTAACAGCCCCTCACAAAAAAACTGAACAGGGAGCAACAAATGATTCCAGCTTACTTTTTTCACTATCGAAATTATATTAAGGAGCTCGGACATGTTCCGGATAGTTCTTGCTAAATTTATGTACCGCTTCCATACAAAAACCAAGTCAGATGGTACTTTAGATCCACTTGTACCGTTTTGATACAAATTTCAAGTCAAAGTGATAATAACCGCGCTTTCGTCACTAGGCAAACGCACATAGGACACCGCTCACATACAAAAACCAGGTTTAACGTGCCGTTTTATGATCGTTGACGTTGTCGGAGCAGGCAAGACCGCTGCTGCACTGATCGCGGCGGAGCACCTAGTGCTCACGCTCAACTGCTCGATCATCGACACAAGCTATGTGCTTACCTCCACACCTCGTTGGGTATCTCCAACCGCCTTGCGTCGGCCGAATTGTGCGAAATGTGCGGAATTTTCTCACACGGTTCCCGCGATTCACTTCTTTATTGTATTGAGTCCGGGAAAGAAGCTTCGATTTAGTGGCAAAATTGAGGTCTTTCCCACAAATCCGATACATTTTAGTTTTTGGCATGGGAATGTACCGAGAAAATTCCGCCATTTCGGGAGAATATAAACTTGAGACATCGATGACCAACCATGTTGCCTACCCTCTTTTACTCAAAACTATTCACGGAAAATCCGCGTCATCCCTCCGCAGTTTGTATAAATTCGGCAAACTTTTCAAAATTGTTGAAAAAATTAGTAAATGTTGAAATCAGCGCGCGTGCTTTACTGGATCGGCACTGCACGCTCCTCCATCAGCATCTGCATGTTCAAGACGACATCGAACGAGGCCAGATCGGCCGCCTAACTCGAAGCTGCATGGACGTCAAGGTCTACGCGCTCCCGAAGAACGTGCTACACCATAAGTTCTGTATCGTTGACAAGACTACCCTCCTCACTGGCTCGTTCAAGTGTACGAAGGCAGCTGGCACGACCAACTTTGAGAATGTCTTGGTTCTCCAAGATGGCGTGCTGATGCCGTTCCAGCGAGCCTTTGACGGCATTGTGTGCGCCTACTCGGAGCTCGACTTCACCAAGGACGCACCAGAGCTCGAGAGCCAGTGAACATGAGCGAGTAGTGAGTGTGCATACTTTATTCAAGTGAGCTGACGATTTCGCGAAAAAACGTCACTTGAATACACATTTCAAGTCTAAGGGCTATTCCCGCACTTTTATCTCTAGGCAGGTTTTGACTTCGCTTATGGTTCGCATACAGAGCGCAAGTATCTTGAGTCAGTGAATTGTATTTCCTAACTTTCATTTTATAATCTACATAATCAAGGCAAGTCGATTAAGTCTGTAACCGGACGCGTCCGAGTTACGCAGCACAGTTGCGAGGAAGCGTGTGTGAACACCTTCCGCAAGGATTCCAGCCACTAAGACGGAAAGCAAAACAAGACACTTGGTTTGAGCGCTCCAAATTGTAACTGTTCATTTGAGTCGGAAGTGCGGCTCCACCCTTTGGTGTGAGCCTTTAGATCTAAGTATGCAATACTAAATCTAAGTCAACTAAAATGTGGTTGGCTCTGAGAGTCCAAGTTCACTGATTGGCTAATATT